>CM069441.1:38724883-38912129 GCA_035610835.1 Ophiura sarsii | reverse complement strand
GGACGAAATGGTTATTGGCCGAAATGGTTATTGGACGAAATGGTAATTGGACGAAATGGCTATTGGACGAAATGGCTATTGGACGAAATGGTTATTGGACGAAATGGTTATTGGACGAATTGGTTATTGGACGAATTGGTTATTGGACGAAATGGCTATTGGACGAAATGGTTATTGGACGAATTGGTTATTGGACGAAATGGCTATTGGACGAAATGGCTATTGGACGAAATGGCTATTGGACGAAATGGCTATTGGACGAAATGGTTATTGGACAAAATGGCTATGGACGAAATGACTATGGACGAAATGGCCATTGGACGAAATGGTACTGGCCGAAATGGCTATTGGACGAAGTGAGAATGGACGAAATGGCTATTGGACGAAGTGGCTATTGGACGAAGTGACAGTGGACGAAATGGCTATTGGACGAAATGACATTGGACCAAGTGGCTATTGGACCAAGTGGTTATGGGACCAAGTGACTAATGGACGAAATGGCATTGGACGAAATGACATTGGACGAACTGGTTAATGGACGAAATGGCATTGGACGAAGTGGCAATCATGCCTATAGGACTTTCTCATCTTTCGTTTCGCTGGAGCCTCTCCTTCCGCCCGTCACGTTGTACACATTCAAATACTAGTACAAAAAGTATACCCAAAATAGGATTTTCATTTTAACATTAGTGGAAATCGCGAGTTTTCACCACTGTTGCTCCTGTAATGAGCAATTATATAATATGCTTAACGTTCCATAACACACATTCTTCATACTTGTGTCAAAGTACTGCCTAGGATTTCCCATCACATATATTTCATTGGAGTTTGTCCTCCCATGCCTTGCACACATTCCTATACTTGTGCAAAAAGTATATCTAGGACTCATGGAGCCCTTCCTCTCCCTGCACACATTCACCATACTTGTGCAAAAAGTATACCTCTACAGGACTTTTCTCAACTTTCTTTTCTCGAGCACTCTACCTTCCATTACATTGTACACACTTGTACAAAAAGTATAACACCATCGTGTGCCTATTCGACACCTTTAGGTTGGGTTGTCATCCAGTACAGTCCTCTTGGGGTCCCAGACCTTAGTACTGACCAGCTACTCCTCAAATATACAACCATTATACATCATTATTCAATTCATTGTACACATCTATATTTCGTTCTCCATTCTGAGGCTATCGCCTCCGCCTTGTATAATTTAGAGTGGCGGGCTTCCGTCGGGACCATCCGTCATACATGTCTTCTCTGTCCGACGACATGTATTGGTATAGCCTACCCAGCTTCTATCTGTTTTTAAATAATAATTGGACCCCTCTAAAGACCTCATTTAAAGAAATTCGTATTCAAATTCTAAATTAAAAAAAACAGGTCCAAATATCGAGTTTAGGGGTAGCTTAGTACTGGGGCATTGTGGGATTTTTTTTTTTAATCTCATAACAATCTATGCTTGATTTCAGAAGACTGCATTTTTAAAAATAATAATTGGACCCCTCTAAAGACCTCATTTAAAGAAATTGGTGTTCAAATTCCAAACTCGAAAAAACAGGTCTCGAAATATCGAGTTTAGGGTAGCTCAGTACTGGGGCATTGTGGGATTTTGTTTTAAATCTCATAACAATCTATGTTTGATTTCAGAAGACTGCATTTTTAAAAATAATAATTGGACCCCTCTAAAGACCTCATTTAAAGAAATTGGTGTTCAATTCTAAACTCGAAAAAACAGGTCTCGAAATATCGAGTTTAGGGTAGCTCAATACTGGGGCATTGTGGGATTTTGTTTTAAATTTCATAACAATCTATGTTTGATTTCAGAAGACTGCATTTTTAAAAATAATAATTGGACCCCTCTAAAGACCTCATTTAAAGAAATTGGTGTTCAATTCTAAACTCGAAAAAACAGGTCTCGAAATATCGAGTTTAGGGTAGCTCAATACTGGGGCATTGTGGGATTTTTTTTTAAATCTCATAACAATCTCTGTTTGATTTCAGAAGACTGCATTTTTAAAAATAATAATTGGACCCCTCTAAAGACCTCATTTAAAGAAATTGGTGTTCAATTCTAAACTCGAAAAAACAGGTTTCGAAATATCGAGTTTAGGGTAGCTCAATACTGGGGCATTGTGGGATTTTGTTTTAAATCTCATAACAATCTATGTTTGATTTCAGAAGACTGCATTTTTAAAAATAATAATTGGACCCCTCTAAAGACCTCATTTAAAGAAATTGGTGTTCAATTCTAAACTCGAAAAAACAGGTCTCGAAATATCGAGTTTAGGGTAGCTCAATACTGGGGCATTGTGGGATTTTTTTTAAAATCTCATAACAATCTATGTTTGATTTCAGAAGACTGCATTTTTAAACATAATAATTGGACCCCTCTAAAGACCTCATTTAAAGAAATTGGTGTTCAATTCTAAACTCGAAAAAACAGGTCTCGAAATATCGAGTTTAGGGTAGCTCAATACTGGGGCATTGTGGGATTTTGTTTTAAGTGTCAATAAAGATAAGGACCAGCAGGTTGGCGGAAGAAGGGGGTCGGCAAAATGCACTCATATTGGGTATGTGGCATCCCTATGATAGTCTCATTCTTCCAGTGCGCTAAAAAAATCACAGTGTTTCTAATTTTAGAAAAAAACTTATCACAAAAATTGCGTAATTTCACCTTTTTTTCCTTACTTCAAAATACATGTTATTTGATAAATGGCATTGCCATTGCTTACAAGTTAAAGTTTTCAAAGTGATTTTCCAATGATAAGTTATTGATAGAGTCCTCTTTATAAATACAGTATAAACTAAGCATCAGTGTTTCTATTCTTAGAGAAAATTATGATAGTTTTTCCAATTTACGAGGTATTTTTCACCAAAAAGATGATTTTTTTTATGTTCAGTTTTTCAGTTGGTCAGCGGTTTCAAAATAAATTTGCATTGTAATCACAACTAACACCCCTTGGCCCCATGTAAGCAAAAATAAAACCATTGAGTTCTAGCTTCTGTAAAATAAAAACACTCCAACAATGTTAATGTTGTTTGGGGCATATGCTCCTATTTTAGCATTTCTAGATAAGGCCCATATTATGCTCGATAGAATTCGGGGCCATCAAAATTCACCAATATTGGGTCTGTGACATTTCTATTATAAACTGTTTCTTCTCCTGGTGTGCTAAACAAATTACAATGTTTCTACTTTAAGAGAAAAAAATCATAAAGAATCTTATAAATTCCCCATTTTCTCCAATTTGCATATGAACGTTTTTGAATTAATTGTTTTGCCATTCCTAACTACTTGCAGATTTCAAACTATTATTTTGAAAAAGAGTGTCAATAAAGTTATCTTCTTAATACTTTAAATAAGGTATGGGTGGTTCTATTTGTTTGGAGAAAAAAAAGTTTAAAAAAAGAAAGAAAGTATTTTAATGCTTATAAGAACTAGTTCCCCTGTCTACACGCCTTAAAAGCTCTCCATGGAATAGAACTTTTCACGAACTTCAATAAAACTTTCTGAAGTTATCATTTTATACATAGTTAAAGCATTATTATAATGTCACGCTCCTTTACAGTGTTTCTAGGTAATTTCAGAATTATACAAAAAGATGATTTTACAACACATGCTGTTGTTAGTTCATCAAAACATACCAAACCCAATCTTAATCGATCATTTTACAATATATTCTAAAACCTAACTCATCATAGCAAAGGTGATTTACAGCAGCAGTTCAACTGTAGGCCTATAATCTTCATAACTGCACTTTTTTCTCTTCATGGGATAGGTACTTCATATTGATTCATCATTGTTTTATAGATGGTTGTGTCAACGGATTTCACACTACACATACCTTAAACATTGGTATCGAAATATTCAATACTTCACTAATATGTGAAGCTCATCCGAGGTATATACCTTTCCAATTTTCTGAAATTACATTATGCTATGTCACTTGCCTTTACCAATGTATTAGTGGATACATTATGTTTACCATACACAAGTTCTTTTTACACTCTCTTTTGCTCAAATAGAATGTAGATGTCTCTCGTCACTTATAAAAATTAAATGACTTTACCAGGAGCAAAAAAACAACTGTTTTGATTTCCTTCCTATGTACATTTGCATGCCAAAATGAGGTCTAGAAGTGGATTTATAAAGAAATCCTTCCTTATCTTTGAACCAATAATATCTATGTTAAACTGCTCACAAATGTCTTTAAGTTGTTTAAGCTTCCGACGCTGTTTTTCTTTGTCAACGAGCATAGATTCTATGTCTTTAAACATCAATGGTGCTGGTACTATAGTCAATATCTTCGTAAACAGTTGTTCGGATTTCATGCCTCGCAGATATGCAATTAACTAAAAACTCACCATTCCTTCCTATCATATTTTTTGACACTGACCTTAAAACAGTGTCAAAATATTAGATGCAGTATGGTCTGAATTAGTTTATTTAGTATGGCAAGTACCCCTTCAATCTAGAAACACTGTAATTGTAATAATCAAAACACATTGACTTATATTTTTGTTTGCAAATTTGACTTTTTATTTAAATGGATTTTAACACAACCCACATATCTTTTCTAGTTTAGGCCATTTTGAATGTCATAGACAAAATATTTTTTCATTGAAAGTACCATTAGACTAGAAACACTGATAAAAACTTGTTGAAAACAATTTAATGTTACCATTGGATAGTTTTGAATGAATTGAATCATCATTCATGAAAACTTAAAAAGGGTTTTTGACAAAAATGCAGAAGATACTGTGAAAATTGGAATTTGATACTCTGAAATTAGTCTATGTTATGACCCAGTGTTTCTATAACATATAATTGAAACACACTAATTGTATTTCACACCTGTGAACGGCCATGGCTCCTCTTTATAACCAACATAACACCTGAACCACTTTTTATTTAAATGGATTTTAACACAACCCACATATCTTTTCAAGTTTAGGCCATTTTGAATGTCATACCCGTAATTATTTTTCATTGAAATGTACCATTAGACTAGAAACACTGATAAATAAACTTGTTGAAAATAATTTAGTGTTACCATTGGATAGTTTTGAATGAATTTAATCATCACTCATGAAAATAATGCGGAAAATACTGTAAAAATTAGAATTTGATACTTTAAAGTTTGTCTATGTTATGACCCAGTGTTTCTATAACATGATAATTAAAAGACAATGATTTTATTTCACACCTGTGAATGGCCATGGCTCCTCTTTATAACCAACATATAAACTAACACCTGAACCACTTTGTAATTAAATGTATTTTAACAGAATCCACATATCTTTTCCAGTTTAGGCCATTTTGAATGTCATACCCGTTATTATTTTTCATTGAAAAATACCATAATACTAGAAACACTGATAAATAAACTTGTTGAAAATAATTTAGGGTTACCATTGGATAGTTTTGAATGAATTCAATCATCATTCATGAAAACTTAAAAGGGTTTTTGACAAAAATACGGACGATACTGTGAAAATTGGAATTTGATACTCCGAAATTTGTCTATGTTATGGACCCAGTGTTTCTATACCATTATAACTAAAGCACAATGATTTTATTTCACACCTGTAAGGGGCCATGGCTCCTCTTTATGACCAACATACACACTAATACCTGAACCTAAATGGATTTTAACACAACCCACATATCTTTTCCAGTTTAGGCCATTTTGAATGTCATACCCGTAATTATTTTTCATTGAAAAGTACCATTAGACTAGAAACACTGATAAATAAACTTGTTGAAAATAATTTAGTGTTACCATTGGATAGTTTTGAATGAATTCAATCATCACTCATGAAAATAATGCGGAAAATACTGTAAAAATTAGAATTTGATACATTAAAGTTTGTCTATGTTATGACCCAGTGTTTCTATAACATAATAATTAAAAGACAATGATTTTATTTCACACCTGTGAATGGCCATGGCCCCTCTTATAACCAACATATAAACTAACACCTGAACCACTTTGTAATTAAATGTATTTTAACAGAACCCACATATCTTTTCCAGTTTAGGCCATTTTGAATGTCATACCCGTTATTATTTTTCATTGAAAAATACCATAATACTAGAAACACTGATAAATAAACTTGTTGAAAATAATTTAGGGTTACCATTGGATAGTTTTGAATGAATTCAATCATCATTCATGAAAACTTAAAAGGGTTTTTGACAAAAATACGGACGATACTGTGAAAATTGGAATTTGATACTCCGAAATTTGTCTATGTTATGGACCCAGTGTTTCTATACCATTATAACTAAAGCACAATGATTTTATTTCACACCTCTAAGGGGCCATGGCTCCTCTTTATGACCAACATACACACTAATACCTGAACCTAAATGGATTTTAACACAACCCACATATCTTTTCCAGTTTAGGCCATTTTGAATGTCATACCCGTAGTTATTTTTCATTGAAAAGTACCATTAGACTAGAAACACTGATAAATAAACTTGTTGAAAATAATTTAGGGTTACTATTGAATAGTTTTGAATGAATTTAATCATCATTCATGAAAACTTAAAAGGATTTTTTACAAAAATGCGGAAGATACTGTGAAAATTGGAATTTGATACTTTGAAATTTGTCTATGTTTTGACCAAGTGTTTCTATAACATAAAAGTTAAAACACAATGACTTTATTTCATACCTTTGAGGGGCCATGGCTCCTCTTTCTAACCAACATACAAACTAACACCTGAACCACTGACCAACTGAGAACAGGAGACATTTGAAACATCACTTTTTGACATAAAAACATGGAAAATTGAGGAAATAAAAACTCTCATTGTTAAAAACTAGAAACACTGCAGGTCTATTATTTGATAAAATATAACAAGAAATATGTTTGCTATATGCCAATAAAAAATGGATGTGGAAGTATTTACATGCACATGATGGGAGTGCCATTTGTCTTTGCTCATGATTTGAAAAGTTCATTTCCCAGGTGTCAAATTTGTGAAAATTGAACTGCATGTATAATATAATCTAGAAACACTGAGATTTTTTTATGCCCACCATGAATGATGGTTTGTCTAAAGGTATTCATAGACTTAATATGAAACAAATTTGCTGACCCCCTTCTTCCGAAAATGTCCCAAATCTGCTGGTGGTTAGCTTTATTTACACTTAAATATCATAACAATCTCTGTTTGATTTCAGAAGACTGCATTTTTAAAAATAATAATTGGACCCCTCTAAAGACCTCATTTAAAGAAATTGGTGTTCAATTCTAAACTCGAAAAAACAGATCTCGAAATATCGAGTTTAGGGTAGCTCAATACTGGGGCATTGTGGGATTTTGTTTTAAATCTCATAACAATCTATGTTTGATTTCAGAAGACTGCATTTTTAAAAATAATAATTGGACCCCTCTAAAGACCTCATTTAAAGAAATTGGTGTTCAATTCTAAACTCGAAAAAACAGGTCTCGAAATATCGAGTTTAGGGTAGCTCAATACTGGTGCATTGTGGGATTTTGTTTTAAATCTCATAACAATCTCTGTTTGATTTCAGAAGACTGCATTTTTGAAAATAATAATGGGACCCCTCTAAAGACCTCATTTAAAGAAATTGGTGTTCAATTCTAAACTCGAAAAAACAGGTCTCGAAATATCGAGTTTAGGGTAGCTCAGTACTGGGGCATTGTGGGATTTTGTTTTAAATCTCATAACAATCTATGTTTGATTTCAGAAGACTGCATTTTTAAAAATAATAATTGGACCCCTCTAAAGACCTCATTTAAAGAAATTGGTGTTCAATTCTAAACTCGAAAAAACAGGTCTCGAAATATCGAGTTTAGGGTAGCTCAATACTGGGGCATTGTGGGATTTTGTTTTAAATATCATAACAATCTCTGTTTGATTTCAGAAGACTGCATTTTTAAAAATAATAATTGGACCCCTCTAAAGACCTCATTTAAAGAAATTGGTGTTCAATTCTAAACTCGAAAAAACAGGTCTCGAAATATCGAGTTTAGGGTAGCTCAATACTGGGGCATTGTGGGATTTTGTTTTAAATCTCATAACAATCTCTGTTTGATTTCAGAAGACTGCATTTTTAAAAATAATAATTGGACCCCTCTAAAGACCTCATTTAAAGAAATTGGTGTTCAATTCTAACCTCGAAAAAACAGGTCTCGAAATATCGAGTTTAGGGTAGCTCAATACTGGGGCATTGTGGGATTTTGTTTTAAATCTCATAACAATCTATGTTTGATTTCAGAAGACTGCATTTTTAAAAATAATAATTGGACCCCTCTAAAGACCTCATTTAAAGAAATTGGTGTTCAATTCTAAACTCGAAAAAACAGGTCTCGAAATATCGAGTTTAGGGTAGCTCAATACTGGGGCATTGTGGGATTTTGTTTTAAATCTCATAACAATCTATGTTTGATTTCAGAAGACTGCATTTTTAAAAATAATAATTGGACCCCTCTAAAGACCTCATTTAAAGAAATTGGTGTTCAATTCTAAACTCGAAAAAACAGGTCTCGAAATATCGAGTTTAGGGTAGCTCAATACTGGGGCATTGTGGGATTTTGTTTTAAATATCATAACAATCTCTGTTTGATTTCAGAATACTGCATTTTTAAAAATAATAATTGGACCCCTCTAAAGACCTCATTTAAAGAAATTGGTGTTCAATTCTAAACTCGAAAAAACAGGTCTCGAAATATCGAGTTTAGGGTAGCTCAATACTGGGGCATTGTGGGATTTTGTTTTAAATCTCATAACAATCTCTGTTTGATTTCAGAAGACTGCATTTTTAAAAATAATAATTGGACCCCTCTAAAGACCTCATTTAAAGAAATTGGTGTTCAATTCTAAACTCGAAAAAACAGGTTTCCGAAATATCGAGTTTAGGGTAGCTCAATACTGGGGCATTGTGGGATTTTGTTTTAAATCTCATAACAATCTATGTTTGATTTCAGAAGACTGCATTTTTAAAAATAATAATTGGACCCCTCTAAAGACCTCATTTAAAGAAATTGGTGTTCAATTCTAAACTCGAAAAAACAGGTCTCGAAATATCGAGTTTAGGGTAGCTCAATACTGGGGCATTGTGGGATTTTTTTTAAAATCTCATAACAATCTATGTTTGATTTCAGAAGACTGCATTTTAAAAAATAATAATTGGACCCCTCTAAAGACCTCATTTAAAGAAATTGGTGTTCAATTCTAAACTCGAAAAAACAGGTCTCGAAATATCGAGTTTAGGGTACCTCAATACTGGGGCATTGTGGGATTTTGTTTTAAATATCATAACAATCTCTGTTTGATTTCAGAAGACTGCATTTTTAAAAATAATAATTGGACCCCTCTAAAGACCTCATTTAAAGAAATTGGTGTTCAATTCTAAACTCGAAAAAACAGGTCTCGAAATATCGAGTTTAGGGTAGCTCAATACTGGGGCATTGTGGGATTTTGTTTTAAATCTCATAACAATCTATGTTTGATTTCAGAAGACTGCATTTTTAAAAATAATAATTGGACCCCTCTAAAGACCTCATTTAAAGAAATTGGTGTTCAATTCTAAACTCGAAAAAACAGGTCTCGAAATATCGAGTTTAGGGTAGCTCAATACTGGGGCATTGTGGGATTTTGTTTTAAATCTCATAACAATCTATGTTTGTTTTCAGAAGACTGCATTTTTAAAAATAATAATTGGACCCCTCTAAAGACCTCATTTAAAGAAATTGGTGTTCAATTCTAAACTCGAAAAAACAGGTCTCGAAATATCGAGTTTAGGGTAGCTCAGTACTGGGGCATTGTGGGATTTTGTTTTAAATCTCATAACAATCTATGTTTGATTTCAGAAGACTGCATTTTTAAAAATAATAATTGGACCCCTCTAAAGACCTCATTTAAAGAAATTGGTGTTCAATTCTAAACTCGAAAAAACAGGTCTCGAAATATCGAGTTTAGGGTAGCTCAATACTGGGGCATTGTGGGATTTTGTTTTAAATATCATAACAATCTCTGTTTGATTTCAGAAGACTGCATTTTTAAAAATAATAATTGGACCCCTCTAAAGACCTCATTTAAAGAAATTGGTGTTCAATTCTAAACTCGAAAAAACAGGTCTCGAAATATCGAGTTTAGGGTAGCTCAATACTGGGGCATTGTGGGATTTTGTTTTAAATCTCATAACAATCTCTGTTTGATTTCAGAAGACTGCATTTTTAAAAATAATAATTGGACCCCTCTAAAGACCTCATTTAAAGAAATTGGTGTTCAATTCTAAACTCGAAAAAACAGGTCTCGAAATATCGAGTTTAGGGTAGCTCAATACTGGGGCATTGTGGGATTTTGTTTTAAATCTCATAACAATCTATGTTTGATTTCAGAAGACTGCATTTTTAAAAATAATAATTGGACCCCTCTAAAGACCTCATTTAAAGAAATTGGTGTTCAATTCTAAACTCGAAAAAACAGGTCTCGAAATATCGAGTTTAGGGTAGCTCAATACTGGGGCATTGTGGGATTTTGTTTTAAATCTCATAACAATCTATGTTTGATTTCAGAAGACTGCATTTTTAAAAATAATAATTGGACCCCTCTAAAGACCTCATTTAAAGAAATTGGTGTTCAATTCTAAACTCGAAAAAACAGGTCTCGAAATATCGAGTTTAGGGTAGCTCAATACTGGGGCATTGTGGGATTTTGTTTTAAATATCATAACAATCTCTGTTTGATTTCAGAAGACTGCATTTTTAAAAATAATAATTGGACCCCTCTAAAGACCTCATTTAAAGAAATTGGTGTTCAATTCTAAACTCGAAAAAACAGGTCTCGAAATATTGAGTTTAGGGTAGCTCAATACTGGGGCATTGTGGGATTTTGTTTTAAATCTCATAACAATCTCTGTTTGATTTCAGAAGACTGCATTTTTAAAAATAATAATTGGACCCCTCTAAAGACCTCATTTAAAGAAATTGGTGTTCAATTCTAAACTCGAAAAAACAGGTCTCGAAATATCGAGTTTAGGGTAGCTCAATACTGGGGCATTGTGGGATTTTGTTTTAAATCTCATAACAATCTATGTTTGATTTCAGAAGACTGCATTTTTAAAAATAATAATTGGACCCCTCTAAAGACCTCATTTAAAGAAATTGGTGTTCAATTCTAAACTCGAAAAAACAGGTCTCGAAATATCGAGTTTAGGGTAGCTCAATACTGGGGCATTGTGGGATTTTGTTTTAAATCTCATAACAATCTATGTTTGATTTCAGAAGACTGCATTTTTAAAAATAATAATTGGACCCCTCTAAAGACCTCATTTAAAGAAATTGGTGTTCAATTCTAAACTCGAAAAAACAGGTCTCGAAATATCGAGTTTAGGGTAGCTCAATACTGGGGCATTGTGGGATTTTGTTTTAAATCTCATAACAATCTATGTTTGATTTCAGAAGACTGCATTTTTAAAAATAATAATTGGACCCCTCTAAAGACCTCATTTAAAGAAATTGGTGTTCAATTCTAAACTCGAAAAAACAGGTCTCGAAATATCGAGTTTAGGGTAGCTCAATACTGGGGCATTGTGGGATTTTGTTTTAAATATCATAACAATCTCTGTTTGATTTCAGAAGACTGCATTTTTAAAAATAATAATTGGACCCCTCTAAAGACCTCATTTAAAGAAATTGGTGTTCAATTCTAAACTCGAAAAAACAGGTCTCGAAATATCGAGTTTAGGGTAGCTCAATACTGGGGCATTGTGGGATTTTGTTTTAAATCTCATAACAATCTCTGTTTGATTTCAGAAGACTGCATTTTTAAAAATAATAATTGGACCCCTCTAAAGACCTCATTTAAAGAAATTGGTGTTCAATTCTAACCTCGAAAAAACAGGTCTCGAAATATCGAGTTTAGGGTAGCTCAATACTGGGGCATTGTGGGATTTTGTTTTAAATCTCATAACAATCTATGTTTGATTTCAGAAGACTGCATTTTTAAAAATAATAATTGGACCCCTCTAAAGACCTCATTTAAAGAAATTGGTGTTCAATTCTAAACTCGAAAAAACAGGTCTCGAAATATCGAGTTTAGGGTAGCTCAATACTGGGGCATTGTGGGATTTTGTTTTAAATCTCATAACAATCTATGTTTGATTTCAGAAGACTGCATTTTTAAAAATAATAATTGGACCCCTCTAAAGACCTCATTTAAAGAAATTGGTGTTCAATTCTAAACTCGAAAAAACAGGTCTCGAAATATCGAGTTTAGGGTAGCTCAATACTGGGGCATTGTGGGATTTTGTTTTAAATATCATAACAATCTCTGTTTGATTTCAGAATACTGCATTTTTAAAAATAATAATTGGACCCCTCTAAAGACCTCATTTAAAGAAATTGGTGTTCAATTCTAAACTCGAAAAAACAGGTCTCGAAATATCGAGTTTAGGGTAGCTCAATACTGGGGCATTGTGGGATTTTGTTTTAAATCTCATAACAATCTCTGTTTGATTTCAGAAGACTGCATTTTTAAAAATAATAATTGGACCCCTCTAAAGACCTCATTTAAAGAAATTGGTGTTCAATTCTAAACTCGAAAAAACAGGTTTCCGAAATATCGAGTTTAGGGTAGCTCAATACTGGGGCATTGTGGGATTTTGTTTTAAATCTCATAACAATCTATGTTTGATTTCAGAAGACTGCATTTTTAAAAATAATAATTGGACCCCTCTAAAGACCTCATTTAAAGAAATTGGTGTTCAATTCTAAACTCGAAAAAACAGGTCTCGAAATATCGAGTTTAGGGTAGCTCAATACTGGGGCATTGTGGGATTTTTTTTAAAATCTCATAACAATCTATGTTTGATTTCAGAAGACTGCATTTTAAAAAATAATAATTGGACCCCTCTAAAGACCTCATTTAAAGAAATTGGTGTTCAATTCTAAACTCGAAAAAACAGGTCTCGAAATATCGAGTTTAGGGTACCTCAATACTGGGGCATTGTGGGATTTTGTTTTAAATATCATAACAATCTCTGTTTGATTTCAGAAGACTGCATTTTTAAAAATAATAATTGGACCCCTCTAAAGACCTCATTTAAAGAAATTGGTGTTCAATTCTAAACTCGAAAAAACAGGTCTCGAAATATCGAGTTTAGGGTAGCTCAATACTGGGGCATTGTGGGATTTTGTTTTAAATCTCATAACAATCTATGTTTGATTTCAGAAGACTGCATTTTTAAAAATAATAATTGGACCCCTCTAAAGACCTCATTTAAAGAAATTGGTGTTCAATTCTAAACTCGAAAAAACAGGTCTCGAAATATCGAGTTTAGGGTAGCTCAATACTGGGGCATTGTGGGATTTTGTTTTAAATCTCATAACAATCTATGTTTGTTTTCAGAAGACTGCATTTTTAAAAATAATAATTGGACCCCTCTAAAGACCTCATTTAAAGAAATTGGTGTTCAATTCTAAACTCGAAAAAACAGGTCTCGAAATATCGAGTTTAGGGTAGCTCAGTACTGGGGCATTGTGGGATTTTGTTTTAAATCTCATAACAATCTATGTTTGATTTCAGAAGACTGCATTTTTAAAAATAATAATTGGACCCCTCTAAAGACCTCATTTAAAGAAATTGGTGTTCAATTCTAAACTCGAAAAAACAGGTCTCGAAATATCGAGTTTAGGGTAGCTCAATACTGGGGCATTGTGGGATTTTGTTTTAAATATCATAACAATCTCTGTTTGATTTCAGAAGACTGCATTTTTAAAAATAATAATTGGACCCCTCTAAAGACCTCATTTAAAGAAATTGGTGTTCAATTCTAAACTCGAAAAAACAGGTCTCGAAATATCGAGTTTAGGGTAGCTCAATACTGGGGCATTGTGGGATTTTGTTTTAAATCTCATAACAATCTCTGTTTGATTTCAGAAGACTGCATTTTTAAAAATAATAATTGGACCCCTCTAAAGACCTCATTTAAAGAAATTGGTGTTCAATTCTAAACTCGAAAAAACAGGTCTCGAAATATCGAGTTTAGGGTAGCTCAATACTGGGGCATTGTGGGATTTTGTTTTAAATCTCATAACAATCTATGTTTGATTTCAGAAGACTGCATTTTTAAAAATAATAATTGGACCCCTCTAAAGACCTCATTTAAAGAAATTGGTGTTCAATTCTAAACTCGAAAAAACAGGTCTCGAAATATCGAGTTTAGGGTAGCTCAATACTGGGGCATTGTGGGATTTTGTTTTAAATCTCATAACAATCTATGTTTGATTTCAGAAGACTGCATTTTTAAAAATAATAATTGGACCCCTCTAAAGACCTCATTTAAAGAAATTGGTGTTCAATTCTAAACTCGAAAAAACAGGTCTCGAAATATCGAGTTTAGGGTAGCTCAATACTGGGGCATTGTGGGATTTTGTTTTAAATATCATAACAATCTCTGTTTGATTTCAGAAGACTGCATTTTTAAAAATAATAATTGGACCCCTCTAAAGACCTCATTTAAAGAAATTGGTGTTCAATTCTAAACTCGAAAAAACAGGTCTCGAAATATTGAGTTTAGGGTAGCTCAATACTGGGGCATTGTGGGATTTTGTTTTAAATCTCATAACAATCTCTGTTTGATTTCAGAAGACTGCATTTTTAAAAATAATAATTGGACCCCTCTAAAGACCTCATTTAAAGAAATTGGTGTTCAATTCTAAACTCGAAAAAACAGGTCTCGAAATATCGAGTTTAGGGTAGCTCAATACTGGGGCATTGTGGGATTTTGTTTTAAATCTCATAACAATCTATGTTTGATTTCAGAAGACTGCATTTTTAAAAATAATAATTGGACCCCTCTAAAGACCTCATTTAAAGAAATTGGTGTTCAATTCTAAACTCGAAAAAACAGGTCTCGAAATATCGAGTTTAGGGTAGCTCAATACTGGGGCATTGTGGGATTTTGTTTTAAATCTCATAACAATCTATGTTTGATTTCAGAAGACTGCATTTTTAAAAATAATAATTGGACCCCTCTAAAGACCTCATTTAAAGAAATTGGTGTTCAATTCTAAACTCGAAAAAACAGGTCTCGAAATATCGAGTTTAGGGTAGCTCAATACTGGGGCATTGTGGGATTTTGTTTTAAATCTCATAACAATCTATGTTTGATTTCAGAAGACTGCATTTTTAAAAATAATAATTGGACCCCTCTAAAGACCTCATTTAAAGAAATTGGTGTTCAATTCTAAACTCGAAAAAACAGGTCTCGAAATATCGAGTTTAGGGTAGCTCAATACTGGGGCATTGTGGGATTTTGTTTTAAATATCATAACAATCTCTGTTTGATTTCAGAAGACTGCATTTTTAAAAATAATAATTGGACCCCTCTAAAGACCTCATTTAAAGAAATTGGTGTTCAATTCTAAACTCGAAAAAACAGGTCTCGAAATATCGAGTTTAGGGTAGCTCAATACTGGGGCATTGTGGGATTTTGTTTTAAATCTCATAACAATCTCTGTTTGATTTCAGAAGACTGCATTTTTAAAAATAATAATTGGACCCCTCTAAAGACCTCATTTAAAGAAATTGGTGTTCAATTCTAAACTCGAAAAAACAGGTCTCGAAATATCGAGTTTAGGGTAGCTCAATACTGGGGCATTGTGGGATTTTGTTTTAAATCTCATAACAATCTATGTTTGATTTCAGAAGACTGCATTTTTAAAAATAATAATTGGACCCCTCTAAAGACCTCATTTAAAGAAATTGGTGTTCAATTCTAAACTCGAAAAAACAGGTCTCGAAATATCGAGTTTAGGGTAGCTCAATACTGGGGCATTGTGGGATTTTGTTTTAAATCTCATAACAATCTATGTTTGATTTCAGAAGACTGCATTTTTAAAAATAATAATTGGACCCCTCTAAAGACCTCATTTAAAGAAATTGGTGTTCAATTCTAAACTCGAAAAAACAGGTCTCGAAATATCGAGTTTAGGGTAGCTCAATACTGGGGCATTGTGGGATTTTGTTTTAAATATCATAACAATCTCTGTTTGATTTCAGAAGACTGCATTTTTAAAAATAATAATTGGACCCCTCTAAAGACCTCATTTAAAGAAATTGGTGTTCAATTCTAAACTCGAAAAAACAGGTCTCGAAATATCGAGTTTAGGGTAGCTCAATACTGGGGCATTGTGGGATTTTGTTTTAAATCTCATAACAATCTCTGTTTGATTTCAGAAGACTGCATTTTTGAAAATAATAATGGGACCCCTCTAAAGACCTCATTTAAAGAAATTGGTGTTCAATTCTAAACTCGAAAAAACAGGTCTCGAAATATCGAGTTTAGGGTAGCTCAGTACTGGGGCATTGTGGGATTTTGTTTTAAATCTCATAACAATCTATGTTTGATTTCAGAAGACTGCATTTTTAAAAATAATAATTGGACCCCTCTAAAGACCTCATTTAAAGAAATTGGTGTTCAATTCTGAACTCGAAAAAACAGGTCTCGAAATATCGAGTTTAGGGTAGCTCAATACTGGGGCATTGTGGGATTTTGTTTTAAATATCATAACAATCTCTGTTTGATTTCAGAAGACTGCATTTTTAAAAATAATAATTGGACCCCTCTAAAGACCTCATTTAAAGAAATTGGTGTTCAATTCTAAACTCGAAAAAACAGGTCTCGAAATATCGAGTTTAGGGTAGCTCAATACTTGGGCATTGTGGGATTTTGTTTTAAATCTCATAACAATCTCTGTTTGATTTCAGAAGACTGCATTTTTAAAAATAATAATTGGACCCCTCTAAAGACCTCATTTAAAGAAATTGGTTTTCAATTCTAAACTCGAAAAAACAGGTCTCGAAATATCGAGTTTAGGGTAGCTCAATACTGGGGCATTGTGGGATTTTTTTTAAAATCTCATAACAATCTATGTTTGATTTCAGAAGACTGCATTTTAAAAAATAATAATTGGACCCCTCTAAAGACCTCATTTAAAGAAATTGGTGTTCAATTCTAAACTCGAAAAAACAGGTCTCGAAATATCGAGTTTAGGGTACCTCAATACTGGGGCATTGTGGGATTTTGTTTTAAATATCATAACAATCTCTGTTTGATTTCAGAAGACTGCATTTTTAAAAATAATAATTGGACCCCTCTAAAGACCTCATTTAAAGAAATTGGTGTTCAATTCTAAACTCGAAAAAACAGGTCTCGAAATATCGAGTTTAGGGTAGCTCAATACTGGGGCATTGTGGGATTTTGTTTTAAATCTCATAACAATCTATGTTTGATTTCAGAAGACTGCATTTTTAAAAATAATAATTGGACCCCTCTAAAGACCTCATTTAAAGAAATTGGTGTTCAATTCTAAACTCGAAAAAACAGGTCTCGAAATATCGAGTTTAGGGTAGCTCAATACTGGGGCATTGTGGGATTTTGTTTTAAATCTCATAACAATCTATGTTTGTTTTCAGAAGACTGCATTTTTAAAAATAATAATTGGACCCCTCTAAAGACCTCATTTAAAGAAATTGGTGTTCAATTCTAAACTCGAAAAAACAGGTCTCGAAATATCGAGTTTAGGGTAGCTCAGTACTGGGGCATTGTGGGATTTTGTTTTAAATCTCATAACAATCTATGTTTGATTTCAGAAGACTGCATTTTTAAAAATAATAATTGGACCCCTCTAAAGACCTCATTTAAAGAAATTGGTGTTCAATTCTAAACTCGAAAAAACAGGTCTCGAAATATCGAGTTTAGGGTAGCTCAATACTGGGGCATTGTGGGATTTTGTTTTAAATATCATAACAATCTCTGTTTGATTTCAGAAGACTGCATTTTTAAAAATAATAATTGGACCCCTCTAAAGACCTCATTTAAAGAAATTGGTGTTCAATTCTAAACTCGAAAAAACAGGTCTCGAAATATCGAGTTTAGGGTAGCTCAATACTGGGGCATTGTGGGATTTTGTTTTAAATCTCATAACAATCTCTGTTTGATTTCAGAAGACTGCATTTTTAAAAATAATAATTGGACCCCTCTAAAGACCTCATTTAAAGAAATTGGTGTTCAATTCTAAACTCGAAAAAACAGGTCTCGAAATATCGAGTTTAGGGTAGCTCAATACTGGGGCATTGTGGGATTTTGTTTTAAATCTCATAACAATCTATGTTTGATTTCAGAAGACTGCATTTTTAAAAATAATAATTGGACCCCTCTAAAGACCTCATTTAAAGAAATTGGTGTTCAATTCTAAACTCGAAAAAACAGGTCTCGAAATATCGAGTTTAGGGTAGCTCAATACTGGGGCATTGTGGGATTTTGTTTTAAATCTCATAACAATCTATGTTTGATTTCAGAAGACTGCATTTTTAAAAATAATAATTGGACCCCTCTAAAGACCTCATTTAAAGAAATTGGTGTTCAATTCTAAACTCGAAAAAACAGGTCTCGAAATATCGAGTTTAGGGTAGCTCAATACTGGGGCATTGTGGGATTTTGTTTTAAATATCATAACAATCTCTGTTTGATTTTAGAAGACTGCATTTTTAAAAATAATAATTGGACCCCTCTAAAGACCTCATTTAAAGAAATTGGTGTTCAATTCTAAACTCGAAAAAACAGGTCTCGAAATATTGAGTTTAGGGTAGCTCAATACTGGGGCATTGTGGGATTTTGTTTTAAATCTCATAACAATCTCTGTTTGATTTCAGAAGACTGCATTTTAAAAAATAATAATTGGACCCCTCTAAAGACCTCATTTAAAGAAATTGGTGTTCAATTCTAAACTCGAAAAAACAGGTCTCGAAATATCGAGTTTAGGGTAGCTCAATACTGGGGCATTGTGGGATTTTGTTTTAAATCTCATAACAATCTATGTTTGATTTCAGAAGACTGCATTTTTAAAAATAATAATTGGACCCCTCTAAAGACCTCATTTAAAGAAATTGGTGTTCAATTCTAAACTCGAAAAAACAGGTCTCGAAATATCGAGTTTAGGGTAGCTCAATACTGGGGCATTGTGGGATTTTGTTTTAAATCTCATAACAATCTATGTTTGATTTCAGAAGACTGCATTTTTAAAAATAATAATTGGACCCCTCTAAAGACCTCATTTAAAGAAATTGGTATTCAATTCTAAACTCGAAAAAACAGGTCTCGAAATATCGAGTTTAGGGTAGCTCAATACTGGGGCATTGTGGGATTTTGTTTTAAATCTCATAACAATCTATGTTTGATTTCAGAAGACTGCATTTTTAAAAATAATAATTGGACCCCTCTAAAGACCTCATTTAAAGAAATTGGTGTTCAATTCTAAACTCGAAAAAACAGGTCTCGAAATATCGAGTTTAGGGTAGCTCAATACTGGGGCATTGTGGGATTTTATTTTAAATATCATAACAATCTCTGTTTGATTTCAGAAGACTGCATTTTTAAAAATAATAATTGGACCCCTCTAAAGACCTCATTTAAAGAAATTGGTGTTCAATTCTAAACTCGAAAAAACAGGTCTCGAAATATCGAGTTTAGGGTAGCTCAATACTGGGGCATTGTGGGATTTTGTTTTAAATCTCATAACAATCTCTGTTTGATTTCAGAAGACTGCATTTTTAAAAATAATAATTGGACCCCTCTAAAGACCTCATTTAAAGAAATTGGTGTTCAATTCTAAACTCGAAAAAACAGGTCTCGAAATATCGAGTTTAGGGTAGCTCAATACTGGGGCATTGTGGGATTTTGTTTTAAATCTCATAACAATCTATGTTTGATTTCAGAAGACTGCATTTTAAAAAATAATAATTGGACCCCTCTAAAGACCTCATTTAAAGAAATTGGTGTTCAATTCTAAACTCGAAAAAACAGGTCTCGAAATATCGAGTTTAGGGTAGCTCAATACTGGGGCATTGTGGGATTTTGTTTTAAATCTCATAACAATCTATGTTTGATTTCAGAAGACTGCATTTTTAAAAATAATAATTGGACCCCTCTAAAGACCTCATTTAAAGAAATTGGTGTTCAATTCTAAACTCGAAAAAACAGGTCTCGAAATATCGAGTTTAGGGTAGCTCAATACTGGGGCATTGTGGGATTTTGTTTTAAATATCATAACAATCTCTGTTTGATTTCAGAAGACTGCATTTTTAAAAATAATAATTGGACCCCTCTAAAGACCTCATTTAAAGAAATTGGTGTTCAATTCTAAACTCGAAAAAACAGGTCTCGAAATATCGAGTTTAGGGTAGCTCAATACTGGGGCATTGTGGGATTTTGTTTTAAATCTCATAACAATCTCTGTTTGATTTCAGAAGACTGCATTTTTGAAAATAATAATGGGACCCCTCTAAAGACCTCATTTAAAGAAATTGGTGTTCAATTCTAAACTCGAAAAAACAGGTCTCGAAATATCGAGTTTAGGGTAGCTCAGTACTGGGGCATTGTGGGATTTTGTTTTAAATCTCATAACAATCTATGTTTGATTTCAGAAGACTGCATTTTTAAAAATAATAATTGGACCCCTCTAAAGACCTCATTTAAAGAAATTGGTGTTCAATTCTGAACTCGAAAAAACAGGTCTCGAAATATCGAGTTTAGGGTAGCTCAATACTGGGGCATTGTGGGATTTTGTTTTAAATATCATAACAATCTCTGTTTGATTTCAGAAGACTGCATTTTTAAAAATAATAATTGGACCCCTCTAAAGACCTCATTTAAAGAAATTGGTGTTCAATTCTAAACTCGAAAAAACAGGTCTCGAAATATCGAGTTTAGGGTAGCTCAATACTTGGGCATTGTGGGATTTTGTTTTAAATCTCATAACAATCTCTGTTTGATTTCAGAAGACTGCATTTTTAAAAATAATAATTGGACCCCTCTAAAGACCTCATTTAAAGAAATTGGTTTTCAATTCTAAACTCGAAAAAACAGGTCTCGAAATATCGAGTTTAGGGTAGCTCAATACTGGGGCATTGTGGGATTTTGTTTTAAATCTCATAACAATCTATGTTTGATTTCAGAAGACTGCATTTTTAAAAATAATAATTGGACCCCTCTAAAGACCTCATTTAAAGAAATTGGTGTTCAATTCTAAACTCGAAAAAACAGGTCTCGAAATATCGAGTTTAGGGTAGCTCAATACTGGGGCATTGTGGGATTTTGTTTTAAATCTCATAACAATCTCTGTTTGATTTCAGAAGACTGCATTTTTAAAAATAATAATTGGACCCCTCTAAAGACCTCATTTAAAGAAATTGGTTTTCAATTCTAAACTCGAAAAAACAGGTCTCGAAATATCGAGTTTAGGGTAGCTCAATACTGGGGCATTGTGGGATTTTGTTTTAAATCTCATAACAATCTATGTTTGATTTCAGAAGACTGCATTTTTAAAAATAATAATTGGACCCCTCTAAAGACCTCATTTAAAGAAATTGGTGTTCAATTCTAAACTCGAAAAAACAGGTCTCGAAATATCGAGTTTAGGGTAGCTCAGTACTGGGGCATTGTGGGATTTTGTTTTAAATCTCATAACAATCTATGTTTGATTTCAGAAGACTGCATTTTTAAAAATAATAATTGGACCCCTCTAAAGACCTCATTTAAAGAAATTGGTGTTCAATTCTAAACTCGAAAAAACAGGTCTCGAAATATCGAGTTTAGGGTAGCTCAATACTGGGGCATTGTGGGATTTTGTTTTAAATCTCATAACAATCTTTGTTTGATTTCAGAAGACTGCATTTTTGAAAATAATAATGGGACCCCTCTAAAGACCTCATTTAAAGAAATTGGTGTTCAATTCTAAACTCGAAAAAACAGGTCTCGAAATATCGAGTTTAGGGTAGCTCAGTACTGGGGCATTGTGGGATTTTGTTTTAAATCTCATAACAATCTATGTTTGATTTCAGAAGACTGCATTTTTAAAAATAATAATTGGACCCCTCTAAAGACCTCATTTAAAGAAATTGGTGTTCAATTCTAAACTCGAAAAAACAGGTCTCGAAATATCGAGTTTAGGGTAGCTCAATACTGGGGCATTGTGGGATTTTGTTTTAAATCTCATAACAATCTATGTTTGATTTCAGAAGACTGCATTTTTAAAAATAATAATTGGACCCCTCTAAAGACCTCATTTAAAGAAATTGGTGTTCAATTCTAAACTCGAAAAAACAGGTCTCGAAATATCGAGTTTAGGGTAGCTCAATACTGGGGCATTGTGGGATTTTGTTTTAAATCTCATAACAATCTATGTTTGATTTCAGAAGACTGCATTTTTAAAAATAATAATTGGACCCCTCTAAAGACCTCATTTAAAGAAATTCGTATTCAAGTTCTAAACCCTTAAAAAAAACAGGTCCAAATATCGAGTGGGGGTTGTGGGATTTTTTATTAAATCTCCTAACAATCTATGTTTGATTTCAGAAGATTGCATTTTTTTAAAACTCGAAACTCGATACTCGAAAATAAGACTCGAAATTGAGACTCGAAACTCGAAATTTCAAACTCGATACTCGTTACTCGAAATTCGAAACTCGAAACTCGAAATTGAGACTCGAAACTCGAAATTTCAAACTCGATACTCGATACTCGAAACTCGAAACTCGAAATTGAGACTCGAAACTCGAAATTTCAAACTCGATACTCGATACTCGAAACTCGAAACTCGAAAATCAGACTCGAAACTCGAAATTTTAAACTCGATACTCGATACTCGAAACTCGAAACTCGAAATTGAGACTCGAAACTCGAAATTTCAAACTCGATACTCGATACTCGAAACTCGAAACTCGAAATTGAGACTCGAAACTCGAAATTTCAAACTCGATACTCGATACTCGAAACTCGAAACTCGAAATTGAGACTCGAAACTCGAAATTTGAAACTCGATACTCGATACTCGAAACTCGAAACTCGAAAATCAGACTCGAAACTCGAAATTTTAAACTCGATACTCGATACTCGAAACTCGAAACTCGAAATTGAGACTCGAAACTCGAAATTTCAAACTCGATACTCGATACTCGAAACTCGAAACTCGAAATTGAGACTCGAAACTCGAAATTTCAAACTCGAAACTCGATACTCGAAACTCGAAACTCGAAAATCAGACTCGAAACTCGAAATTTTAAACTCGATACTCGATACTCGAAACTCGAAACTCGAAATTGAGACTCGAAACTCGAAATTTCAAACTCGATACTCGATACTCGAAACTCGAAACTCGAAATTGAGACTCGAAACTCGAAATTTCAAACTCGATACTCGATACTCGAAACTCGAAACTCGAAATTGAGACTCGAAACTCGAAATTTCAAACTCGATACTCGATACTCGAAACTCGAAACTCGAAAATCAGACTCGAAACTCGAAATTTTAAACTCGATACTCGATACTCGAAACTCGAAACTCGAAATTGAGACTCGAAACTCGAAATTTCAAACTCGATACTCGATACTCGAAACTCGAAACTCGAAATTGAGACTCGAAACTCGAAATTTCAAACTCGATACTCGATACTCGAAACTCGAAACTCGAAATTGAGACTCGAAACTCGAAATTTAAACTCGATACTCGATACTCGAAACTCGAAACTCGAAAATCAGACTCGAAACTCGAAATTTTAAACTCGATACTCGATACTCGAAACTCGAAACTCGAAATTGAGACTCGAAACTCGAAATTTCAAACTCGATACTCGATACTCGAAACTCGAAACTCGAAATTGAGACTCGAAACTCGAAATTTCAAACTCGATACTCGATACTCGAAACTCGAAACTCGAAAATCAGACTCGAAACTCGAAATTTTAAACTCGATACTCGATACTCGAAACTCGAAACTCGAAATTGAGACTCGAAACTCGAAATTTCAAACTCGATACTCGATACTCGAAACTCGAAACTCGAAATTGAGACTCGAAACTCGAAATTTCAAACTCGAAACTCGATACTCGAAACTCGAAACTCGAAAATCAGACTCGAAACTCGAAATTTTAAACTCGATACTCGATACTCGAAACTCGAAACTCGAAATTGAGACTCGAAACTCGAAATTTCAAACTCGATACTCGATACTCGAAACTCGAAACTCGAAATTGAGACTCGAAACTCGAAATTTCAAACTCGATACTCGATACTCGAAACTCGAAACTCGAAAATCAGACTCGAAACTCGAAACTCGAAGATAAGTAACACACACAATCTATCACCAACATGACCAACACCAGCGCAATCTACCACACGGGCAGACGGATGAAAACACATTTGTTTTTCTCCGGCATGTCCGGGGGATTTCATGACTCGCGAGTCATGGAACTGGGTGTCAAAACTAAACACTCGGCTAATCGGAACCATTCGGAACGGATCGTATATTTTCGGATTTGAAATGGTCTAAGGTTGTGTGTACCCATGACTTTCGCGGTTTTTTCTTTATTGCTAGTCTTCACTTGCAGTCGTTCAAGTTGCGACGTTAGTACAAGTAGTATTAATTAAAATGCCATTTGATGAATGAGTTTCTTCTGGCTTAAGATGTGACAAACCGCTGAAAGAATCACTACAAGAGACATTTCTAGTAAAGGCGTTGCGTCCCCAGACCGGCGTGAAAAACTGCAATTTCCAACTAATTTGCCCGTTTTCCTTTCTCCTTTTTGTCCACTTCCTTAACCTTTTCCCTTTCCTTGCCTTTTTGTCTCCTTTTCTCCCTTTCTTTTCCTTCCTTTGCCTTCCCGATTTTCCCGGTCAATTTTGACAGCCCCCCTCCTTAGTTACGCTACTGAACGGCAGATATGTACATTTCTCCGATATTTGTTTGTGAATTGAACTTGTCACATGATGAAACCACTACTACAGTTCGTAGAGCAAGATCGACTATAATGGTTTTGTGGAACAAGTTAAATTTCACACAAATATTGGCGAAATGCATATATCTCCCGATACAAATTATATGTTTGAATGGATTAAGAACAAGTTTTAGTAGAGTGACAATACATCAAAACGTCAAGGAATTTCGTTCATGAAATAAACAAACTGCTGTTTTTTAATCGTTAATACTGTTTATAAAACGCTTGATACCACATTATCAGCCGAGAATATCAGTTCAATCGTTAGAAGTAATAATCCCTGATATGACAACTATTCGTACAGAACTATCAGATTGAGAATTAAGAACAAATCATTTTACTACTATTATCCATAGATGTGTGCAATTGTTTTCAGCCAGGCCTAATTCATAGAAATTACTATGAATAAATATAGCGAATGCGACATATATTGACAAAATTAGAAATTGCTTAAATCGTTATTATAATAATAGAAATCTACATGATTACATACTATAAGTATCACTCATTGAGTGAATATAAATTGTGTTAGTTATTGTATTACAAAGTTATTACTTTGATAAAATAATGATACGGACGTTAGGCCTATTTATCACCATCAATAACGTTGACACGTATTTTTCGCCCCTTACCCTACCCACTTGGTTTAGATGTTGTTTAAGTTCAAATTTGAAGATGCACAATTAGCTACACTTTGTGTTTGGATTTTTAATCCTGTTACTTGAATCTTTGGTTACAAAATGCCTAAAATGCCTGGGTCCGTTGTATTCATATTATTTTATAGATTCTAAAGTAAAGCTGCTCCGATAGGGAACCAAATATAAAGAACTATACACATTCACCCTTCCCAAATGGCTACATGTACCCTCCAGCCTCTGATCAGTGTGGGGGGGGGGGGGGGCGGGGCATAATCGACTATATTTTTTAATACATAGAGTTTGTCAATTCATTGAGGGGGGTGGGGGATCAGGGGGGGGGGGGGCGAGACTTCTGACAGGGGGTAAATGACCCCGCCCCTCTAATTACGCACCCTCCAATTACACTTATGTAAACCCTCTATCTCCCCACAAAAACCATACGATCACATACTCAATAATATTACTTGTTCCAAAGGAGTTAAACAGTTAGTTCAAATTAAAATGTTATATTGTGGAAATGTTTTCATGACTCTCATCAGTAACTATAGATTGATAGGTATTTGGTTTATCCATTGTCTTTTGGTCAAGAGCCATATAATCTACATTATTCTTCAAACTCGCATCGTCGGATGGTGAAGTGGGGTTGTCGAGTTCCAAATACTCGGGACCTGGAATCTCGTATGTTCCTGGATCATGAACTAGGTTAGTATTTTCTGCTGCTGGGCTGGGACTATCAAATTCCAAATACTCTGGAACTGGAATCTCGTATGTTCCTGGATCAGCACCTTTGGACACCATATTATCCTGATTATCAACCGGAAGGGTGTTATTAAGTTCCAAATACTCTGAAACTAGGTTAGGATTATCTGTGGCTTGATCATCAACTGTAGTCGTAGTCAAAAGGTCAGGAATTTCGTATTTGATATTTGACCTTTCCATAGTGTTTTTGTCAAGGCTCATGTACTGGGCGCTTTTTACTTTTACACTTTCACCGTCTGCTTCCGGTGCAGTTTTGTAAATTTCCAAATATTCTGGCTGTTTTTGCCGCTTGTTTGGAATCTCGTCGTATCCCGTTCCCGAAGGAGAGACCTCGTACACGATTTGTTGGCCTTTGTTGTTCTTTGTTATGTTTTCTGTTGGCCGTTGATCAATATGACGTATCTGTTTAGTCACTGGTTGCGGGAGTGGTTGTAGATCCTCATACACTCCGTTATCTGCGGCAACGTCATCATATACAGGCTGGGTGGTCTTTGTAGAAGCTGGTGTTTTTGAGGTCCGTCTGTATGCAAAGAAGAAAAGGAGAAACAGGAGACAATACAAAGCATTTTCTTTGTGGCACGAAAGCTCAATGGTTGCTCTCATATCACGTGATTGGTGGCACTACATATGGAACTTTATAACCAGAAAGTCGTGGGTATAACTTCATCTTCTACCGCATGGTAAACCAACCCCAATTGTCTTCAATTTAGAAAAATCTACCTCGCGTGCATGAGCTCATTACTTTCTATCGCACAAATGGGAAACCAAGCATGGTAAACCTCCTGTACATCCAGTTTACTAAGGAACTCCAATCGCATTCACTTTAGAAAGACCATCCTCTAACGCTTCAGTCAAATAATCCCTGATCTAATTTACTTTGAGATTTACAGCCAATAATCGATGGATTTGAACAATCTGAACTGTTCTGTTCTGTTCTGTTCTAGCTCAGTCCCTCTTTTAGGTGTTGTCGCCCACGCTTCTTTTGCGTTAGAGCTACTGTCTTCTTAGGTATGCGTAAATACAGAATGCATTCATAACCAAACTTGATTTTAATAATAGCTAAAAAAAACCGACAGTGTGAAAGTCTTACCTCGATCGTAGACAACACACCAAAATCACACCTACTATCACAGCAACTGCCACAGCCACGGTTACGCTGATAACAATCGGCAAGGGAAAACCATCCATATCTATATTCATATGATTAAGAAGATATTGCCAGGATAATGTAATTTGACGAAAATGCTGAAATAGTTCTAACAATTCTACATCTAATCGGAGAGTTCGTTTGACTAACAATTCTGAAATGAAAGACTGTCACTATTTCACCGTTACCATCACTGTCTTCAAAATGTCTTCGTCCAAATATCCGTTATTTTCAGGAGTTGGGTAACATAAGACCATCCTGATCTGAAACCATGCTGTTCGTCACCAATTATGTTGTTTTCTTTCATGAACTTCATTATTGTCTGGTCTCGAATTAACCTCCATCATCTCGCACACGACAGATGTTAAACTGACTGATCTGTAGTTACCAACGTCCACTGCCGGTCTGTAACAACACAATTCTCTATCATTCTAGTTATTGCCTGAAGATGTCTTCTTTCCTCTACTCACTGGATTTTATAGCTCATGGAACTCTTTGTAGAAGGCATTGACACGATGAGTTGACCATACCCTGATAACGTCAATGATCAACTTATCCTGCCCTCTACGACGGGTTCCAGAAGCTATAAAAACCAAGTGAGCAGAAGAATAAGACAGAGTTGCCATTGTGATGAAGGTATCAAGTAGGTAGTGCGACGTCATTTAAATTTGTGAGTAGCATTTTTCGATTCTTTTGGATTCGTACGCAAATAATTCTTCATTATTATGTCTTATAAGTTTGGTAATTTTTAAAATTATGTTGAACATAAAGAAAATAACTTGAAAAGGACCTGCAACACCTTACCCGAGCCAGTTGTTGTCACTTCTATGCTTCCAACAGTAATGAGTATTCCTTGCGTTGTTGAAGCTTCAACTAGTACACTATAAATGGTATCTGGTGTAAGGGATGTAATGTTGACTCCTGGCTGGTCCCCGTCTACGAATATAGCATTGTTGTCATTCTGGCTCTGAGATGAGATTGCAGTGTAGAAGACCTTGAGAGAAAAGCGAACTGATCAATGAGTAAACAAAATATTGGACATTCCAAAATCTACAGTACTAAACTTGTACTAGTTGTAACTATAATGAGAACGAGAGGAGTAAATTTGAATTTAGTACGGGTCGCAGAAGGACTGTAGGCAAAATCTGTTTGTAGAAGACCTCTTTATTTACGTTGTTATAGGCAGCATAGGCTCGTTCAGACGTAAAATTGTTTACCTATAACTCTTCGGGTTTTTTGCGGGCTTATTAGTTGTCAAATCCGTCTTCTGAATCTGCATGTACTTACTATGACGTATGTGTTGTGTTGTTCTTCACATCGCATTACACCACATCTCTGCATTTGAAGCTCAACAACTGGTTGACTTCGAGGAACTTCACCGATGCTGCTTTGTCATGAAGTATCAGATCAAATGAACTTACCCTATATTTTTCAACATCATCCACATCTGTCTGGAACGACTCCCAACCGATCTCTACTAAGTTAGATTCAACGCGAATAACCTCAAGGTAACCTACCAATATTCAAAGACAATTTTTGTTTAAATGTACAATGTCTTAAAAGAATTAAGATGAAGCACAATTTTGCCTGTTTTATTTCACCATTTCGAACCCCGTATTCCATTTAGCAGTGCTTCTCGACAGAGTAATCATACCATAAAATGTACTTAGGAAGCACATCAAAACTCGACCGCCCGGCTCCGTGCGGTTCCGTTCGGTTGCAGCCGGTTGCTATTGTTCTAAACAATGATATGCGGTCCAACCGGGCGGAACCGGCGGTTGCCGCGCGGTCGAGTTTTGATGTGCTCCCTTATTCTCTGCTTAAAGTTATAAAGGAAAATTAAAGCTTTGAAAATGTGATCTTGATGTGTTGTTTTATTTGTGAGAAAAATACGAATATGAATGTATTTTATTATTGCAAAATTCAATTTACGTGAGCATTCAGTCGAATAAACCTTCACCACGAGTATTGTTACTATGTATTTGTTTAGATATTAACAGATAGCAAAATAACGTCAATTCCTACCAATAATATCAGTTGTCTTGTCCTCATATGTTGTGGTTACCAAAGAGCTTGATAATGTGGATGTTTGCGAGGCTGGAATAGTAGTAGTAGTAGTAGTAGTAGTAGTAGTAGTTGAGTTGCCCGTTGAACCTTCGGAGAATACAAAATTGAAATTAACGTCACAATTTGAAGAAAGAAGCTAAAGATGAAGCAAAATGTTCTAGAAAGAGGTTTCATTTTCAGCGAGGCATAGGCTAATTATTATTGTCTCCTTCCGGGAATTCATACAAACAGAAAGACTACCCGAACAAGGCTCTATATGGCGACTAACCATGTTTACAAGAATACAATCAATGGCTTCATATATCTGGCTCTCGTAATAAATGTTTCACGGCATAAGTTAAACCTACCTGACACTATGACACGTATTTCCTTCTTTGGATTACCACCAAACGGACTTGGCGTATACCCAGACTCACACAGATAGGTACCATCGTCTTGATACTTTATAGAAGCTATTGTCAAGTTACTTGATCCCGTTGTTGGATCTATCGTCATCTCATAATCGGGATAAGGAAATCCATCGCCGTTTTGAGGAATTATAACTAATATATCCCAATATGTTACCAAGATGGGGTTGTCTTTTGCGTCATATTTACGCCACGCATAAAATACCAGTGTAGTCGCTGTCGCCGGTAAGGTGCAGGACATTGTTAAGGTGTCACCTTCTGCTACATGCTGCACTCCATCTGCCTCTATTTGATGATAAAACAAAGAGGTTTTATTTATTATTAGGGATATCCTCCTACAACTGTATTAAGTTTATGTTTTGTAGATCTATTTGACTGCACCTTTATAGATTATTAAGTGCACGTTCGATGAGATCGACCATGTTAAACTGTATTCAACCAGTGATTGATAGTTTTCATTTGCTGCAAAGACGTTTCCTTGAGCAATGCAAAAATGATTCACTTTCATAATATGACCAATGGTCTTCTGTCTCCAGTTTACACGGCAGTGACAAGTTTATTACGTTTCTGTAGTGTAGTCGTAGAAAGTCGTGGGTCTTTCAAAAGATAGTATCTGCAAGTGGTATGCTCCAATCTAGCTCTCTGCAGTTTTTCTTAAAGAAGCCATCCACATTTTTAAATATCCAACGTTTCGGTGTTGAGAAAGATCCTCTTAGTTAAAAAAACAACTACCAACGTATGAAAAGGTGGAAGTAAGATGATCTTAAACTGCTAACTAATCTAGCACATAATTGGATGTATTATGCCTATATGCATGTAAATACGTGAAGTCTTGAAGGCCATGAAGGATTTGTGAAAGAATGTTTTTGGACTGAAATTGATGTTAAGATCAAGAATTGCATATGGCGCTGGTTGTGAAACCGACTCTTCGAGTACAAGTATGCACAGAAAGGGACTTGAGGACCCAGGTCTTAGTCTTACCTGTAACTGATAGAAATACTGGCTCCCTACCAAAAAGGGCTGAATTAAAAGCCACAGTGCACCAAAACGGACCTTCGCCATCAACCCAATCAACAGATTGGATCATAAAATCACTTCTTCCGCGGCCATTTCCTTCGTCCACGTTCATCTCGTATGCTGGTGGCTGATATGAATTGCCAGGGTAGTAGATCGGAGGATTTAAGGGTGGAGCGTAGGCTGCAATGGCAGTAAGGCCCCCTTCCAATTCGCCAATGGCCCAACCAATACTCTGAACCGTATCATCCGTATCGTCATAGGTGTACTCACATATAAGAGTAACTGGTGACCCGTACACGACTTCATTGGTACCACCTTCAACGGAAACTTTCACTTGGAATGGTTGTGCATCTATGTTGTAAATGAAAAAATGAGGATGGGCTAAAGCTTAAGTTTTGTTGGCGGGCGCAGCAAGTACCCATTTGTGAAATATTTGGGAATAACTTGATTATGACTAGTAACTCATGTCATAGTCCGTGGCGTACATAGAATTTTGAAGTCAGGGTGCCCGAAAACAACCAATTTGCCGGCAAAAGCACCGGCCTTTACCGCCGAACAAATTGTTAATTTTACTAATTTGGCCATAATGAGCTGATAATTTTAGAAGCTCATTATGGCCAAATTAGTCTTGCGTGTAGCTACTTTGACCGTCACAATTCCATAATTCAGGGGAGAAGGAAGGATCCAGCCTCGTTTATTTGCCGACAGATCGCGATTTGTCGACAGACCATAATTTGGTGGTGGTGGTGGGGTGGGGGGGGGGGGGGGGGTACGCCATTCATTGGAATGGGGATCCATTGGAACAATCACTTAGTGTATTGAGTTTACTACAATAAAATCCAAAATGACCGCCAAAATGGTACCGAAAAACCATTGTGTATCTATTAAGAGTTTCACGGTGTCTTACAGGCGTGTGTTTTTGGGAAAATCTTGCAAACCATATCATTTTCACTTGAGATAGCATACGGTACCATTTCATAAAATGGTCTCCATATTTCTAATTTGCCATTTTGTTATTATGGCGTCCATTTTTCAAAATAGCAACCATTCATGACCGGATTCAAGACTAATTGTAAGTACTTTTAAGTACTTAGAGTTGTGATTTAAGGGGGGACTCAAGGAAGTCACTCGCATTTTGTGAGTGCTGTAATTATTGAACTATGACTCAAATGTAAATAAAAGTATATTTTTTGGAAAGGAAATGGATCAAAGAATCCAAATTTGGCATCATTGTTGACCGAAAATGTTGATTTTTTTGAGAAAGTCACAATAAATCACTTTTTTTGACCCACCTTTTTTGAACAAAGCTTACCAAAATAATTTTGAGTAAAAAATGCCCAAATCGCTTAATGATGATGTAGAGACACTAACTTAGGTCCCCAAAAAAAGGTTTCATTTTTTTCTCTCACTTTTTGCCAATTTTTGGTCAATATTTCAAAAAATATTTAAGGTTTAAAAATGATAAAGTTGTCCCTAAGTTAGTGTCTTTACATCATAATCAAGCGATTTGGGCATTTTTTAATCAAAATTATTTTGCTAGCTTTGTTCAAAAAAATTGGGTCAAAAAGTGAATTTTGTGATTTTATAAAAAAAAATCAACATTTTTGGTCAAAATTGACACCAAATTTGAATTCTTCTGATCCATTTCCTTTCCAAAAATGTATATTTTATAATGCATTTGATTAATAATTCAATAATTATAGCACTTTCAAAATTAAAAAGATCAAATAAAAAATTCCTTGAGTCCCCCCTAAGTGGCTACACCCTTGTTTTGGGGGTCAAGGGATCAATTTGAACAATCACTTAGTTATTTCGTGTCTATACAACTACAACTAATCCAAAACGGCTGCCAAAATGGCGCCGGAATTCTGGACAAACACATATTTGCATCTATTAAGAGTGTCACGTTGTCTTAACAGGCGTATGTTTTGGTAGAATCTTTGAAACCATATAATTTTCACTTGAAATAGCATACCGTTAAACTTCATCTATAAGCACCCATTGACTAATAGTTAATAAGCAGAGAATAGATAAAAAGGTATGAGCGCCCTCTATTGATCTAGAGAAATTATCACGAATTTGTTTAGTGTATTCGATATTCAATAATATAAAGTTGTATTACTCTCTAAATAATTTCATGGACAGACGAATTGCTCAATTGGTAAAGCGCCCGGTATAAAGCGTCCGGTAAAGCGTCAACTTCAGTATCACGAGGTTGGTGGATCAATTCTCAACTACACCTTTTGCAATTTCTTTTGAAATCCAAGTGATATAGAAATTAATGCAAACTTGAATGTAAAATGATTAATCAATTATACTAGCTTTATTGTTATTTTTCAAAAAACAAGCGCATAATTAATTTGATTGTATAAAGTAATGATCTTAATAGTCCAACCTTTTTATAAGCTAAAACACATTTATACTACAAATTAACCACAGCAAAATGTATTCATTGGCTTATTTTAAATGTTTCACACAGTAATCTTAAACGTTTCCTTCATCATGATTTAAGGGCAAATTATGATGATGCATATTAGGTTGGTAGATCAAGTTAAGTAACAAAATGAAAGTAACTATGCAAACCACTATAATCCTGGTCTCACAATGAATGAATAGGTGAATGAATGGATGGCTATTAAATCAATTTATTTCCAATAAGATAGAGGGCCGTCCATTTATACCGACCCATCAATCATACATGTAGTTATAAAACAGTATCTGACACAGCAGTCTCGTTTAGATCAATTGGTTAAGCCGGCAGTTAGGGCAATTGTGATCGCAGGTTCCAGATGACAATTCCTGGTTCGAATCTCACTTCAAGACTTCATCTTTTGGAAAGTTTATAAATATTTACGGTGTATATCAAATTCTTAACTTTGTTTTTACCATGAATAAATAGTGAATCTATCTTTGTCTTTAATGTGGGTTTTCCCTTTTTTTCCCCTCTCTTTCTACTATTTTTTATTTTAATTTTAATGTTATCACAATCGTTTATAAATAGTACAAACATTTAAATCAACCTCAACGACTTAGTATTTTTGTGAAGACATGCATGGATGGAGTACAATGAGACAATACGTTGATTACAATTCACTGCTTTTCAGTTCTGCTACTTATGGTTTTGGCCATTGTTGGTTCTAGATGACAATTCCTGATTGAGTTTATAGAGACACATACATGTACATGTACATGTATATGGTTCACAGTTAATCGATACAAGCTTGTAGCATGTCTATCGAATTTGGTGCAGAGGACTTCTTTAGTGATATAGACACAGTTTCGTAATTCTAAAACTAATCCGTTATAAATCAATAACACGTGGCCACTATACTACCATTTACATGAATGTAATGCATGACCTTCAATACCACGTGAGCTGCTCAAACTATGACATGTTCATTAGGTGTGCAATTTAAAGGCAATCCGTCAAACGTGTGTATTATAGTTCCGAAAAACTTAAACAGACTTAAAAAGATGGATGGTCCCGTAAATAAGTCCTTCGCGTGATTTCTTTTATTATTTCCACTCAGTTTTGTTTTATTTGTTTTGTGCTTTGTGTTTCTCCAAGAATAGGTATGGCACAAACGTGTAATATCGCGTTTCGAATCAATGAGGACAACAGGCAAACAGTCAAAACGTTATTGACTGGCCATGGCTTGCGTGTCCAGTTTGATTACATTTTGTTTCATTTAAAAAATATATATATAAAAAAACCAACGAAAAAGATAGATTCTTTGTTCATTCATGATAAAAATAAAACACTGTCAAGAATTTGAAAATTATGACCTTTCCAAAAGAAGAAGTCTTGAAGTGAGATTCGAACCAGGAATTGTCATCTGGAACCCGCTATCACAATTGCCCTAACTGCCGGCTTAACCAATTGATCTAAACGAGACTGCTGTGTCAGATACTGTTTTATAACTACATCTATGATTGATGGGTCGGTATAAATGGACGGCCCTCTATCTTATTGGAAATAAATTGATTTAATAGCCATCCATTCATTCACCTATTCATTCATTGTGAGACCAGGATTATAGTGGTTTGCATAGTTACTTTCATTTTGTTGCTTAACTTGATCTACCAACCTAATATGCATCATCATAATTTGCCCTTAAATCATGATGAAGGAAACGTTTAAGATTACTGTGTGAAACATTTAAAATAAGCCAATGAATACATTTTGCTGTGGTTAATTTGTAGTATAAATGTGTTTTAGCTTATAAAAAGGTTGGACTATTAAGATCATTACTTTATACAATCAAATTAATTATGCGCTTGTTTTTTGAAAAATAACAATAAAGCTAGTATAATTGAGTAATCATTTTACATTCAAGTTTGCATTAATTTCTATATCACTTGGATTTCAAAAGAAATTGCAAAAGGTGTAGTTGAGAATTGATCCACCAACCTCGTGATACTGAAGTTGACGCTTTACCGGGCGCTTTACCAATTGAGCAATTCGTCTGTCCATGAAATTATTTAGAGAGTAATACAACTTTATATTATTGAATATCGAATACACTAAACAAATTCGTGATAATTTCTCTAGATCAATAGAGGGCGCTCATACCTTTTTATCTATTCTCTGCTTATTAACTATTAGTCAATGGGTGCTTATAGATGAAGTTTAACGGTATTTACTCATTTTTTCTTTTCTCTTTTATAATTTTATTCCGCTTAAAAACATATATACAAATCACAACAAGGTTACAATAATAGAAAAATAACAACATACAGTATACACACCTGGGTTACATGAATAAGTACATCAATAAGTATAAAGTTATACAATGATTACTCTTCACAGAACTGTTCTAATTTTGTCCATTTATCAATGAATTTATACATTGTGTTGTTGCTGATAGAGATCTGTTTTCTAAGTTTACAATGGAATTTAATTAAATATTTAAATGCAAGAAATGAAGGCATTCGATTTTAAAATCTGCTATCATAGATAACCTTCTTGATAAGTATTAGGCATGAGCACAATCCCATATTTACTCATAGTTTTAACGCCTATGGTACAATCTAAAATCGTGTGTAATATGAAGTTCATCGAACTTTTCGTTTTTGAGTTATGAGAGAAAAACCAAATTTAGATAAATTTATTTGCAATTTGGCAAGACAACCTGGACAAAAAGTATTGGAACGCTTACTTGTTAACAACAGAAAACAAACACCCCCGTGCAATGTTGAGAAATGTTATTGTTTTTAGCAGTTGTTCAAGGTATTCCAACATTGATTGATGGGGTGGGGAAGGTAACATTGTTGTTTAAGATGTCCTATTCAGCTATTAACAAAATAAGCATCATTTAAAGATTCAGCACATAATACCCAAAATATGTAACGCGTTCCAAGGACTTTTTCAAAGATTGTAGGTAAGGAGCATACCTTTAACTTGGATATCTGCATACACAGCAGCGCCAATATGTCCAAACACTGATGCCCTGCACCAGTACCTGCCCTCGTCCGATAATTGCACAGGATCAATACTCAGTATAGTTTGTCCCGAATAGATGTCAGCTATAGACATCTGGTGTCGTGGAGCGCTGTAACCATGCCCATATGTAACATTGTCAGGTGTAGCGTAATCCCAGACAGCAATGCTACTGGACCCTGAGATACGGGGACCATATCGCCAATTGACAAGGGCTAAATCATAACCCGGGTCATAAGAATAGTCACACGTGAAGGCAACGCGAAAGCCTTCTGTTGGTTCTGATGTTGTCACGGATACGTTGGTAGAGATTCGGCATCGGACACCTAATACCAACAACACATAATACAAATCGAAACGTAACTTAAGTCCCCGCCTCAACTCAATAGTGTACCGGAGTGCTTCTGCTCTTTTGAAAATTGTCAACAAAAATATTATGCTAGCTGTGACAACATCACCATGACAGGTGTAATTTCTTAAATTCTGACCAGATTTGCCCCAAATCATTAGAGTTTGAAATCCAATTTCAGTGTTATAGTCTATTTACCTTCCTCTGAGCAGTGACGTAACGGATGGCACACTCTGTGCTCAATAAGCGTATGTATCTTCCGTCTTTCTACTCGTGGGTATTGGGAGTGCGTTCGCATTTATTAATTGCGATCAGTGAATGGCGCGGTGACGTCACTGTATCGTGGTAGGGATATACACTATATACTCATATTTGTATGTTGTCATAGTTGATTAACCGTCAATCCCGTATTTTTTCAAACGTAAACATTTTTCTCGTATGCGCATATAATGCCAGATTCGTTTTCCCTTCAGATGCAAGACTGAAAAATCCTGATCGTCGTCATCTGTCGCTTGCCATATTGCACCTGGTAGTTTACCATTACGTCTTCCTTATCTTAAAGATTTGAATATGTTTACCTGCGATTGCAGCCAAATTTCTGGTCATAAATTATTTGAACAAACAATAACAGATGTGACTAGCTATTCCCCTCGACCATTAAATTTATCGAACAAACTTAGACAACGTTTCAAACATTATCAAAATATTATTATCGTGCGATACTTGGGTTATCTTTTTTGATAATGGGGCCACCTGTGATCTTTCTAGAAATTATTAATTAATAAGAAATAATAATAACTTGAGGAATATCATTCAACACTTTATCCGAAGTTTATCCGAAAAACCGGGACGAAAAATCACACCACTTGCCCAAATCATCCCCGAATTACGGTATTTACCAGAAGGTAATTCTGATTAATGTAAACTAAATTGATACCTAAATATCATGACGAAATGACGTACCTTCTTTCGACGCCGCTACTATCAACAAGATGCAAAGTATTGTTGTATTAACCATTCTATATTCAGAAGATTTTTAAAGACTCACAAAACCTTCCTATACTCAGCACAGTCTGTCTAGAAAGACAGTGTTCATGCGCCATATCACATTTAATCAACAGCAGCTGTAGTTTAACAACCAATCCTTATGGAAACAACAGTTCCGTGGAGCAATTGCTGCACATCAAGATTGATGACTGTGGCCAGGAGGACACTGCATGCAGCTGCATTCTCTCTTCCTCTTTTCCCTGTCCACAGTTGGGTTTTATAGAAAGGCTACTTTAGGCCATATCGAATGGCTGCTTTCGATTCAGGATTATTTGCTTATCGGCAATATACAGGCAAATTAACTATCCATTTAACATTGTGAAGGTCATCTCAAGCTCAAAGTGCATTCAACAGTCATTGCCAAATTCAAACAATGAAGTATATGATTGTAACGGAACCTATGTACTTCCGTGGACCAGAATTGATGTCGTTTATCAAGGGTATCCCGGGAGGGTATCACGCAACCTTCGTCGTAATGCACGATGTTGTGACCAAGTACATGGAGTATGTCCCTTATGTTCTTAAAAAGGCTACAAAACCATACACATCACACAAGAATGGCAATAATGTTATATTAAACAAAAAAGAAACTGCAAAAAGGCATGCACCAGATAGCCTATACCATTACATTGAGTTAATTGAGCTGTTGAAATAGCAACGTGTAACGAACTGGCATTTAAACCCAACTATGTTTGGCGTCTCATCATGCGCACCTACCGAAGAGGAATCTCATAACGAAACGTTATAAATACGGTACTAGTATCAAATTAGTTTATTCTCACCGGAACGCGACCAGAGACTACTAAATTACAGGAAGAACTGGGTGATAAGAACTAGATTGCAGATATCGATAAGTTGCTGAACACCTCTGGAACACCTTGGGAATACATCTAACACATGTACTTTGGAGGCAATAACCTGATAAGGGTCTTTGATTTAGGGGCCAATTGAGGGGAATGTTTGCCTTTAGAAGAGTGCATTTACCTCGATCAAATCCTTCAAAAAAGCGGTCACAACCAACTACGTCGACCATTGCTTGAATAAACCAATTACCCGTTGGGATTATTAAGGTGGTTCATAAATAGAGTATTCAGTCTACTTTAAAAAATGATACAGTTTGCCAAGAATCTAGTTAAATGTCTATACAAGGAAAGGTGTTGGTATAAATAGTTTGAAGCTAGTAGAAAAAAATTATAGATACAGCTGAAAAGACTGTTCTTCAAGCCAGCTCACAGCAATTGTTCATAGGCATACTAGGGATTATACCAACAAATTTTTATTACAAAGCATTATATATGGTGTGATCAAGTTAAATGAGTCGGGTGTCGATCAGATTCAATGTTTATTTTTCTACTTGATAACATGCATCATTTGAAACGCTTCATTTGGCAGAAAACCCCATTAACATTGGTCAATTGGTTCCAAAGATATGAACAGTTGAAGGGTTGCGAAAACAATAGGAAACAAAAGAAATGTTATCCTTTGTTTGGCGTTATCTTAAAATCAATATTTGCGAGTTCCGACTTATTTTGCTTGATCACATCACATTAATGATTTGATTAAAATAAATTAATTTAAAGGCAAAAGAATTAATTTCAAGATTTTGCTTATTTCAGAATTGTTCTGTGGTACAAGTCATATCTGATGGTGTATGTAGTTCATAAATTTGTATCCATTGAGGTTTTATGACTTCCCCTGCCCACTCAACAGATTAATTTTCGATGGAAGCACATTTTTACCCTGTTTGAATAAACTAAATGTGTATTCTTTTTTCTTACCAGAATTGCGTAAAAAACAATGTGCAGCAACTTCTCCGGAATTAGCTCCTTGCCGATATAATCAAATTCATGGCGAATGTCTCCTCTAAGGGAGCGCATCAAAACTCGACCGCCCGGCAACTGCCGGTTCCGTGGGGTTTCGTGCGGTTGCAGCCGGTTTCTATTGTTCTAAACAATGATATGCGGTCCAACCGGGCGGAACCGGCGGTTGTCGCGCGGCCGAGTTTTGATGTGCTCCCTAAGAGAGCTCGACTTGCTAAAACCAATCTGCCTTTTTTTGTTCCAGTCAAGAATAGTTCTTTCAGAAATTTTTGAGTATGACATATCTCATTTTCTCAAGGATCTATGTTTCGTCTTAATAATGACTAGGCCTACACGGGGAGTAACCGACATCTAGTCATAACTGCCAACTGACATACCGTATATCAGCAGAGCCCGTAATAAACTATCCACTCATTACTTCACGCATTGATGATAGTACCTGATTTCTCACCTTTCATGCTATTAATAATAACATCGTCGTATTGGCAAACATATCGAAAGCCCATCATCAAAATGTCATGCAAAGAAAAACTGACAGGGTCATACCACCGTGTATGAATAGCTTGCAATCTGTTTGCTCAGACCTTGCAAGCTACTAATTTATTAATTGAAACTAAACTACTGGGCAGCGGAAACAGTGTTTCTTCTAAGAATTTGAAACATGAGCCAATGGTTTAATGATATCATTGGCGTTATAAGCAATCCTCCAAATACAGCTTTTAACGTCACTATTTTAGTTTTCTTTTCCCCACAAAGCCTAGGCCAATGTGCACAATCAAAACTCTTACTCTTCCGCTGTAACCCAACACACCCATAACAAAACAAATCAATGGAACAGACTTCCCATATTAGTAGTGACATATTTTACATTATAACATGCGACATACATGTATTATTGTGCGTTTGTTTGTGTTTTCGGTTATAGCGCCTCCGAGGAGTTTCTTTGACATCCGGCGCTAAATGACATCCATAGTATGTAGAGGATCTACATATAAACTCAGAAATCTTCTTCCGTTGTATTCATATTGTATAGATTCATTTTAAGTAAAGCGGCTCCGATAGGGAAACCAAATGTAAGAACTTAACAATCATCACCACACCCTTCCCATGGCTACCCTCCACACCACTTGTGGCACTCATGTCAAATTTCCATTTGTAATCACTCTCCCCAGAAAGCCATACGATTACATACTCATCATAACATTACTTGTTTTCCAAAGGAGGTAAACATTTAAATCATAATTATTAATTATTAAAATATTATATTGTGGAAATATTGTCATGACTCTCATCAGTAACTATAGATTGATAGGTAGCTGGTTTATCCATAGTCTTTTGGTCAAGAGCCATATACTCTGGATTATTCTTCAAACTCGCATCTTCTAATGCTGGAGTGGGGTTGTCGAGTTCCAAATACTCGGGACCTGGAATCTCGTATGTTCCTGGATCAGGAACTAGGTTAGGATTTTCTACTGCTGGCCTGGGATTATTAAAATCATGACTCTCATCAGTAACTATAGATTGATATGTACTTGGTTTATCCATAGTCTTTTGGTCAAGAGCCATATACTCTGGATTATTCTTCAAACTCAAACTCGCATCTTCTAATGCTGGAGTGGGGTTGTCTGGAACTGGAATCTCGTATGTTCCTAAATCAGGACCTTCGGACACCATATTATCCTGATTATCAACTGGAAGGGTGTTATTAAGTTCCAAATACTCTGAAACCAGGTTAGGATTTTCTGTGGCTTGATCATCAACCGTAGTCGTGGTCAGAAGTTGCAAATATTCTGGCTTTGGGTCAGGAATTTTGTATTTGATATTTGACCTTTCCATAGTGTTTTTGTCAAGGCTCATGTACTGGGCGCTTTTTACTTTCTCACCGTCTGCTTCCGGTGCAGTGTTGTAAATTTCCAAATATTCTGGTTGTTTTTGCCGCTTGTTTGGAATCTCGTCGTATCCCGTTCCCGAAGGAGAGACCTCGTACACGATTTGTTGGCCTTTGTTGTTCTTTGTTATGTTTTCTGTTGGCCGCTGATCAATATGACGTATCTGTTTAGTCACTGGTTGCGTGAGTGGTTGTAGATCCTCATACACTCCGTTATCTGCGGCAACGTCATCATATACAGACTGGGTGGTCTTTGTAGAAGCTGGTGTTTTTGAGGTCCGTCTGTATGCAAAGAAGAAAAGGAGAGACAGGAGACAATACAAAGCATTTTCTTTGTGGCACGAAAGCTCAATGGTTGCTCTCATATCACGTGGTTGGTGGCACTATATATGGAACTTTATAACCAGAAAGTCGTGGGTATCACTTCATCTTCTACCGCATGGTAAACCAACCCCAATTGTCTTCAATTTAGAAAGATCTACCTCGCGTGCATGAGTTTATAACTTTCTATCGCATGAATGGTAAACCAAGCATGGTTAACCTCCTGTACATCCAGTTTACTATAGGAACTCCAATCGCATTCACTTTAGAAAGACCATCCTCTAACGCTTCAGTCAAATAATCCCTGATCTAATTTAATTTGAGATTTACAGCCAATAATCGATGGATTTGAACAATCTGAACTGTTCTGTTCTGTTCTAGCTCAGTCCCTCCTTTAGGTGTTGTCGCCTTCCACGCTTCTTTTGCGTTAGAGCTACTGTCTTCTTACGTATACGTAAATACAGAATACATTCATAACCAAACTTGATTTTAATAATAGCTAAAACAACCGACAGTTCGAAAGTCTTACCTCGATCGCAGACAACACACCAAAATCACACCTACTATCCCAGCAACTGCCACAGCCACGGTTACGCTGATAACAATCGCCAAAGGGAAACCATCCAATTCTATATTCATATGATTAAGAAGATATTGCCATGATAATGTAATTTGAAGAAAATGCTGAAATAGTATTAACAATTCTTTAAAAAGGGTTATCTGACTTTTTAGTGGACACGACACGGAGAGTTCGTTTGACTAACAATTCTGAAATGAAAGACTGTCACTATTTCACCGTTACCATCACTGTCTTCAAAAAGTCTTCGTCCAAATATACGTTATTTTCAGGAGTTGGGTAACACAAGACCGTCCTGATCTGAAACCATGCTGTTCGTCACCAATATGTTGTTTTCTTTCATGAACTTCATTATTGTCTGGTCTCGAATTATAACCTCCATCATCTCGCACACGACAGATGTTAAACTGACTGATCTGTAGTTACCAACGTCCACTGCCGGTCTGTAACAACAGACTTCTCTATAATTCTAGTTATTGCCTGAAGATGTCTTCTTTACTCTACTCACTGGGTTTTATAGCTCATGGAACTCTTTGTAGAAGGCATTGACACGATGAGTTGACCATACCCTGATAACGTCAATGATCAACTTATCCTGTCCTCTACGACGGGTTCCAGAAGCTATTAAACCAATTAAGTGAGCAGAAGAATAAAGGTGCGTTCATACTCGCATCGTTGCGTATCAGTCGACGTCGACGGACAAAAGTTGACATTGCTTCAACTCGGGCACCGATATCCGTCGACGTCGGCCGATGCGCAAAGACGTGAGTATGAACGTACCTTAAGACAGAGTTGCCATTGTGATGAAGGTATCAAGTTGGTAGTGCGTCGTCATTTGAATTTGTGAGTAGTATTTTTCGTTTCTTTTGGATTCGTACGCAAATAATTCTCCATTATTAGGTCTTATAAGTTTGGTAATTTTTAAAATTATGTTGAACATAAAAAAACAAACTTGAAAAGGACCTGCAACACCTTACCCGAGCTAGTTGTTGTCACTTCTATGCTTCCAACATTAATTAGTATTCCTTGTGTTGTTGAAGCTTCAACTAGTACACTATACATGGTATCTGGTGTAAGGGATGTAATGTTGACTCCTGGCTGGTCCCCGTCTACGAATATAGCATTGTTGTCATTCTGGTTCTGTGATGAGGTTGCAGTGTAGAATACCTTGAGAGAAAAGCGAACTGATCAATGAGTAAAACACAATATTGGACATTCCAAAATCTACAGTACTAAAATTGTACTAGCTGTAACTATAATGAGAACGAGAGGAGTAAATTTGAATTTAGTACGGAGCGCAGAAGGAGTGTAGACAAAATCTGTTCACAGAAGACCTCTTTATTTACGTTGTTATAGCCAGTACAGTATAGGCTTGTCCAGACGTAAACATGTTTTCCTATAACTCTTCGGGGTTTTTTGCGGAAATTATAATATAAGTTTGCTAGCACCATCTATCGATGGCTTATTAGTTGTCAAATCCGTCTTCTGAATCTGCATGTACTTACTATGATGTATGTGTTGTGTTGTTCTTCACATCGCGTTACACCACATCTCTGCATATGGAAATGGATAAACTTCTTTCCGCTTGAGTTTTCGCAAATAGCAATTCACTATTCTGTGATGTGTATTTCCGTGTGTTCATTTGAAGCTCAACAACTGGTTGACTTCGAGGAACCTCATTGATGCTGCTTCGTCATAAAGTAATCGAGTATCAAATCAAGTGAACTTACCCTGTATTTGTCAACATCATCAACATCTGTCTGGAATGACTCCCAACCGATCTCTATTAAGTTGGATTCAACGCGAATAACCTCAAGGTAACCTACCATTATTCAAAGACAATCATTGTTTAAATGTACAATATCTTACAAATGTAAAGATGAAGCTTTTAAACACAATTTTACCTGTTTTATTAACCATTTCGAACTCCGTATTCCATTCAGCAGTCTCTCTCGACACAGTAATCATACCATACAATGTACTTCTTCTCTGCTTAAAGTTATAAAGGACAATTAAAGCTTTGAAAATTATATCAAACTTGATCATGATGTGTTGTGTCATTTGTGGGATAAAGACATTTTCTATGAATGGATTTCATGATTGCAAAATTCAATTTACGTGAACATTCAGTCGAATAAACCTTCACCACGAGTACTGTTACAAAGAATTGTCCAGTTTAATACTAGCAGATGGCAAAATAATGTCAATTCCTACCAATAAGATCAGTTGTCTTGTAATCATATGTCGTGGTTTCCAAAGAGTTTGATGGTGTCGAAGTTTGCGAGGCTGGAGTAGTAGTAGTTGAGTTGCCCGTTAAACCTTTGGAGAATAAAAATGGAAATTAACGTCACAATTTGAAAAAAGAAGCCAAAGATAAAGCAAAAATGTTCTAGAAAGAGGTTTTCATTTTCTGCTAGGCATAGGCTAGTCTCCTTCCGGGAACTCATACAAACAGAAAGACTACCCCGAATAAGGATTTATATGGCGACTAACCATGTTAGCAAGAATACAGCAAGAATACAATCAATGGCTTCATATATGGCTCTCTTAATAAATGTTTATAAGTTAAACATACCGGACACTATGACACGTATTTCCTTCTTTGGATTACCCCCAGGCGGAGTTGGTGTATACCCAGACTCACACAGGTAGGTACCATCATCTTGAAACTTTATAGAAGCTATTGTCAAGTTGCTTGATCCCGTTGCGGGGTCAATCGTCATCTCATAATCGGGATAAGGATATCCACTGCCATTTTGAGGAGATTCAAGCGTAAAGTCCCAATACGCGATGAGGTTGTTTTTACGCCACGCATAAAATATCAATGGACTACCTTTCCCCTGTAAGGTGCAGGACATTGTTAAGGTGTCACCTTCTGCTACATGATGTACCCCATCTGCCTCTAGTTGATGATAAAAACAGAGAGGATTAATATTAGGTAAAATCCTATAATTTAATCGAGTTTAATGGTTTGACAGATTCAATCATAGATTATATTATTAAGAGCACGTTCGGTCTGATCGACCATATGTCACGAATATTGTTTTCAACCAGTGATTGATAGGTCTCATTGCTGCAAAGACGTTTCCTTATTCAGGAACACAAAAATGATTCACTTTCTTCATCACATGATGATGATGATGAATGGTATTCTGTATCCAGTTTAAATCAGCTTTGATTTATCATTAAACATGTCAAATAAAGGCAGATACACCATGTAGCAGAAGGTGAACCTTATAATCAATGTCTTGCACCTTACCGAGAAAAGGAGTCCACTAATATATTATTATGCGTGGCGTAAATATGACGTGAAAGACAACGTCATCTTATATTGGGACGTTACACTTGAATCTGCTCAAAATGGCGATGAATTTTCAAGAAATCGTCTTCGCGCAAGCAGAAACTGATATCAAGACCAACCGTTTATATGAATCTATGTTACACTCTGTATCTGTACCATGAAACGAATATATGTGTATTCGTAACGTAGTTTGGAATCAAGAACCCTCTCTAACCTTAGTCTTACCTGTAATGGATAACGATACTGGCTCCGTGCCAACAAGGGCTGAATCAAAAGCCACAGTGCACCAAAACGGACCTTCGCCATTAACCCAATCGACAGATTGAATCATATAATCACTTCTTCCGCGGCCAGTTCCTTCATCCACCTTCATCTCGTATGCTGGTGGCTGATATGAATTGCCTTGGTATGAGATCGGAGGATTTAAGAATGGAATGTAGCTTGCAATTGGAGTAAGGTCCCTTTCCATTTCGCCAATGGCCCAACCAATACTTTGAACCGTATCATCTGTATTGTCATAGGTGTACTCACAGATGAGAGTAACTGGTGAACCGTACACGACTTCATTGGTACCGCCTTCAACGGAAACTGTCACTTGGAATGGTTGTGCATCTACATGTATGTTGTAAGTGAAAAATGAGGATGGACTATTAAAGGGACATTAAGTGGTGTTGACAATTTTAAATGTTTAAAAATTTACTTCAGAATTCAAGATGAACATTAAAAATTGCAATTTTTGTTGTTTCTACTAACAAAAACACAGCAAAACTTGATTAAAACAATATCATCGCCATTTATTGAAAAACGCCCTCTATGCAAATATGGTTCGCGTTATGTATCACGCGTACTGCAGGGGGATACTGTCGGACGTAAAATGCTCGTCGCGGCTGTACGAGATTTTTGAATCGACGTTTTCTTGTACAAAGAGGGCTGATTTTTCTTAATCCTTGTAGGTGTAAGTTCATACATGTAATACAATTATAAAAATATACTATTCCCAGTTTTGATCATAATTGAGGGCGCAGCCTCCAATACATCTCTTAGTGTCCCTTTAAGCTAAAGTTTTGTTGGCGGGCTCAGCGCAGCGAAGGACCCATTTGTGAAATAATTGTGTAATAACTTTATTATGACTAAGCGACTCATGTCATAGTCAGTGACGTACGCATGATTTTGAAGTCAGGAGCCTGAAAACCACCAATTTACCTGCAAAAGCACCGCACCTTTACGCCACTGCACTGGTCATAGTTATAATAAACCGTACTTCATGTACACCCCGAACAGGAGCTATTTCTTGTAGCACACGTTCGGACTTGTAAAGATACATAAACGGAGGAGCCAAACAGAGAAGTGTGAAGAATTAGTTAATTTTTATGCATCCAAGTTTATAATCTTTCTGAGCTAAAGTGAACGTTATTACCCTGCTATACATCATTAAAGGTGCCCCGTTGATACTATGTAATGTACCTTATTCCGTCGCATCTCCACCTTCATGTCTTGTATGAGCCCTTGCTTTATCTTTTCCAAGTCTTTAGCATGATTAGTGATAGTCATATGCCTTACCTTTAACCTGGATATCTGCATATGCATTGTCAAAATCTCCAAACAATACAACCTCGCACCAATACCTGCCTTCGTCCGGTAATTGCACAGGATCAATACTCAGCACAGTGTGCCCAGAATAGATATTGGTAATAGACATCTGGTATCGTGGAGCGTTGTAACCAGGCCCATATTGAACATCTTCAGGAGCATTGGATCTCCAATCAACAATTCTAGCCGCATTTGAGATTTGAGCGCCGTGCCGCCATAGCACATTGGCTAAGGTATCCCCCGTATTAATTGAAAAGTCACAAGTGAAGGCAACGCGGAAGCCTTCCGTTGGTTCTGATGTTGTCACTGTCACGTTGGTGGATATTTGACTTTGCGCACCTAGTATCAACAACAACAATACAAATAAAATAAAAAACTAGATGATAAACATACACACGTCTTACCTTTAACTTGGATATTTGCGAATGCATGGCCAACTCCTCCAAAAATGTGAACGTCGCACCAATACCTGCCTTCGTCCAATAATTGCACAGGATCAATACTCATAACAGTTTGTCCAGAATAGATGTCAAAAATAGACATCTGGTGTCGTGGAGCGCTGTAACCAGGCCCATATGTAACATTGTCAGGAGCATCGTATCTCCAGGACACCATTCTCGTAGATCCAGAGAGTTCAAAGCCATATTGCCAATTTACAAGGGCTAAAATATCCTCGGGGTTATAAGAAAAGTCACACGTGAATACAACGCGGAAGCCTTCTGTTGGTTCTGATGTTGTCACAGACACGTTGGTCGAGATTTGGCCCCGGATTTGGCTCTGCACACCTAGTTTAACAACAATAATGCAAATAATACTAAACAATACCTGTAAGGAGCGTACTTTAACTTGGATATAAATTTATATGCGTATACAGTGTCAATATGTTCAATCACTGATGCCTCGCACCAATACCTGCCCCCGTCCGATAATTGCACAGGATCAATACACAGCACAGTTTGTTTCCGAATAGATGTCAGCTATTATAGACATCTGGTGTCGTGGATCAGTCCTCCTCTATGGATGTAAGGCATGGACAGTCACGCCAAAGTTTTAAGAAACAGCTGGACGGATGATAAGAACCGTGTTCAAAATCAACTGGAGACAGCATGTGACAAATGAGGACCTGTACGTTGATATGCCAAAGTCACGGATAAGATCAGAGAACGTAGAGCAAGATATGCCGGACACTGTTTAGGAGGATCCAATGAGCTTGTCTTCAAACTTATACATTGGATTCCAAAACATGGATTAAGAAACCGTGGTAGACCAGCTCTATTAACTAACATTGATATACAAAAGCGTGACACAGCATTGCAAGTAGAAGAAATCAAGACAGATATATTGGAAGGAAGATTTGGAGAATCATCGTGGTTCAGGATAACCACCCGACATAAGTCAAGTCAATAAGGCCCAAGTCAAGTCGTGGAACACTGTAACCAAACACATATAAAACATCAGTGTAGCGTTATCCCAGACAGCAATGCTACTGGACTCTGAGATTCGGGGCCATATCGCCAATTTATATACAACGGCTTAAGCATCCCCGGGTTATAAAGAATAGTCACACGTAAAGGTAAAGGCAACGCGAAAGCCTTCCGTTAGTTTTGATGTTATCACGGACACGTTGGCAGAGATTCGGCATCGGACGCCTAGTACCAACAACAATAATACACATCGAAACGTAACTAGGTCCCCGGTATGCTTGTGCTCTTTTAAAAGTTTTCAACAAATAGGCTAACTGTGACAACATCATAAAATTCTAGGCTAGCTGTGACAACTTCACCACGATATTTTTGAAACCACGAGGTGTAATTTCTTAAAATATGATTAGATTTTCCCAAAGCATTAATTTCATCCTGAAGGTATTGGAGTTGGAAATCCAATTCCATTGTTTTAATCTATTTACCTTCCTCTGGACAGTGACGTTGCAAGCTTTACAAGCGCAGCACTTAATACGCGTATGTTTGTCCGGTCTTTCTACTCGTGAGTGTATGCGCTAGCGCATTGGGAGTGCGTGCATGTTTATTATTTGCGATTGAGTGAATGTCTCGGCGACGTCACTGTATCGTGGTAGAAAATACTAGTACACTAAATACTCTTTATCATGTTTATGTTTTTATCGTCGATTATCCGTCAATCCCGTATTTTTTCAAACGTAAACATCTTTCTCGTATAGGCTTACAGTACATGTACGCATATAATGCCAGATTCATTTTCCCTTCAGATGCAAGACTGAAATATTCTGTTCGCCGTCATCTGTCGCTTCCCCTAACATATTGCACCTGGTAATTACGCATTACGACTTCCTTGTCTTAAATATTTGAATTTGATATTGTGCGATTACAGCCAAATTTCTGGTCATAAATTATTTTAACAAACAATTACAGATGTGACTAATTATTCTCGTTGACCACTAATTTTATCGAACAAAGTTATTACAAAATCAGAATTACGAAAGTGTCCTCTTATGGACCAGTCGAGTATCGTAGTTAAACATGTACTTGTTGCCCTAATTTAATTCAAACATTATTTGGCAATAAGCTATATTTTCATTACCATTATCCGGTGGATGATTTTAGACAAAGTTTGAAACATTATCAAAATATTATTATCGTGCACTACTTTGGTTGTCTTTTTTGATAATGGACTATGAACTTACTTGAAATAATTAATTAGGCCCTTATAAGAAATGATAATTACTCGAAGAATATGATTCAACAATTTCTTGAAGTTTTATACGAAAAACCACCGTCTTGTCCAAATCAACCCGAATTAGGGTATCTACCAGAAGCTAATTCTGATTAATAAAAAAATATTTGATACTGAAATATTAACGATATGACGTACCTTCTTTCAACGCCGCTACTATCAACAAGATGCAGACTATTGTTGTATTAACCATTCTGTATTCGTAAGATTTTTAAAGACTCGCGAAATCTTCCATAATCAGCATAGTCTGTCTAGAAAGACAATGTTCAAGCGCCATATCACATTTAATTACGTTATTGAAACGGAGGAAGAACAACAGTGGTTGTAGCTTCACAACCAATCCTTATGGAAGTGAAAGTTTCGTGGAGCAAATGCTGCACATCAACATTGAAGACTGTGGCCAGGATACTCTACATGCAGCTGCTTTCTCTCTCCCTCTGTTCACTGCCCACAACTGGGTCCTTTCCTATAGATGCCATATCAATTTGCTGCTTTCGATTCAGGATGATTTGCTTATTGGCACTATACAGGCAAATTAACTACCCATTTAACTGTAACGTATTTCATAATAAACATGTACATGTACAGGTACATCAAAAGTATACGTTATTCTTTACATTGTGAAGGTCACATCAAGCTCAAAGTGCATTGAAACAGTCATTGTCAAATTCAAACAATGAAGTACTTGATTGGAACGGAACCTATTGTACTTCCGTGAACCAGTATTAATGTCATATCAAGGGTATCCCGGGCAGGTATCACGCAACCTTCGTCGTAATATGCACGATGTTGTGATCAGAAATTTGGTTACATCATTTCCCTTAGTTATTTACTTTAGAAAGCTACACAATCATACAAATCATACAGAACAGCCATTAATTACACCCAAAACAAAAATAACTGCTAAAGTGCTAAAGGGCATGCACCAAATAGTCTATAGGCCTACCTTTAAATCCAGTTAATTTCAAGTCTGAGCTGTTGTAAATAGCTATGTGTAACGAACTGGCTTTTAAATAAATATAATATGATTGGTTGAAAGGAACTACCCGCGTTTTCTTCTACCAATCAGGACTGTTTTAGGCAAAATATTGGCTAGGCAGATGTTTTGGTCAGTAAATCAATACAACACACAATACACATGCATGGGTCGCGGAACTAAACTATCGCTACAGGGGTGTACAAGTTACATCTACGTATTCAGCTGTAGTTCATCATTTAAAAATTGTTCACAATGCCTCACGTTAATTGTTGTATATTAACATTTGACGTTGTAATATTACTGAATTGTTTTATTGCTTACGAATTTTAATGTTATTGTGAAAAAAATCTTTCAAGCGGTCATTATTGTGTGTATTATGTATTTCACCCCCGTTGAGTGCAATGGAAGAGTCCCGAAGTTGAAATCAACATACGCTTCGTGAGCCTAATTTACCACACTGAACTGTGTATCGGGTGTGAGACTTTCTGTGTTGAATACCCCCAAAGTTTTTTATTAACCCTAACTTTATCTACTACACTAACTAATGGCACTAGTGTAAGATGAGTTTATTCCAGGCCCGTAGCCAGGGGGGGTTCGAGGGGTTCGATCGAACCCCCTAAATTTGTCAAAGGTAAAAAAAAAAAGGGTAAGAAAAGGGAAGGGAAGGGAAGGGAAGGGAAGGGAAGGGAAGGGAAGGGAAGGGAAGGGAAGGGAAGGGAAGGGAAGGGAAGGGAAGGGAAGGGAAGGGAAGGGAAGGGAAGGGAAGGGAAGGGAAGGGAAGGGAAGGGAAGGGAAGGGAAGGGAAGGGAAGGGAAGGGAAGGGAAGGGAAGAAGGGAAGGGAAGGGAAGGGAAGGGAAGAATTTCATATTCTGAGCCTCAAAATATCAGAAGAATTTCATATTCTGAGCCTCAAAATATCAGAGCCGGCGGAACCAGGGGGGGGGGGGGGGCAGTGGCGTAACCAGCGGGGGGGGGGGGGGGGGGGCAGGGGGGGCTGCTCACTTGGGGTTCCCCACTTGGAACCCTTGCCCCCCCCCAAATGAATCATGGAATAATGATGGTACAAAGTATAACAGATTAATTTTTTTCGCGCGCTACGCGCGCATGTCTTCCCAAAATCCAATATTCTATGGTACAAGCTTGTTTAGAGTCGAAATGTAGCTCAATCGTGCAAAAGGTAGGTGTAAAGTCGAAAGTTTTCGCGCGCTACGCGCGCATTTCTTTACACTGGAATGGAGCCCACCCATAATAGGAGCCCCCCATTTAAAGTCACTGCCCCTTCTTGCCCCCAAAATGCCCCCACATTGATATTAAAAAAAACTGCGCGAATTTGCCTATTTGCAATACATATATTGAACACCAAAAAATAGTAATTATATCAAAAAATGGTGCACCAAATGCTTTCGTTAAAGGTTGTATTTTTAAAATTTCTTCAACTTTTCAGGGGGGCACATCCCCCCTCAAACACCCCCCTGCGCCGCGTAAAGCGGCGCGACCATTGAGTCGCTAATTGCATTCAGTAAATCGAACCCCCTAACTGAAAAGGCTGGCTACGGGCCTGTATTCCCATCGGAACGCGAACAAAAACACTAAATTACAGGAAGAAGTGGGTGCGCAGAACCAGATTGCAGATACCGATAAGCTGATGAACACTATAGGAAACACTATTGAACACACAGGGAACACTTTGAACACATAGGGAATACTTCGATCACCTAGGGCACACCTAAGGAACACACCTAACACCTAGGGAACACACCTAACACCTAGGGAACACTTCTAACACCTAGGGAAAACCTTGAACACCTAAGGAACAGACTTAGATCACATGATGTTACCTATCCGCTGAAGGAAGGGTGCCTACTGCCTTATCGAATAGTTGGGTTTGATGCTATATACGTATATCGGTCTGGTTACAGTGCTCCACGACACCAGATGTCAAGGAATCGAGATTGATATCAAAGCCACAAACCATAAAAAGGGCGTAAGGATCATACTTACTGGAGGCTTAGAAATTATAATCAGAATATATAATGATACACAAATGAAGTGAATATATTTTGGGAAACGAAACATAAAAAGGTGATATTTTATAAATTGAACCTGACTAATAAAGCAGAGACTTTGACTATTGCAATGTTGATAACCATCTACATTTATTTCTACAGTCACATCAAGTATTTGAAAAGTTGATATAACGTTGGCACAGCATTAGGCCTACATATAATTGGTAGTGCGGGTGTATTTATACATAACTATTTTACAAACCGGTATAAATGTTAAAATATAAATGTTGATTAAAATACATAATTACTACAGGAACTAACATTGGATCGGTAGTTTACAATAAAAACATATTCAATGATTATGCATATCAAACTACTATTATTTCTAAATGTAAATGCCAATAAGCAATTGAGTGTAATACAGTCCTCAAAAATAAGGTTTAACACCGGTTACTTACCAGGTAGTATATATTCTCTTAACTCCAAAACTGTTATATAAACACTTCAAAAGAAGTAAGTTCCCCTTTAGGGTTTCCCTTATATTTTCAAAAATATACATTGGGTTGAAATCGGTTTTCTGTCAAATTGTTATGAGGTTCATACCAATACTTGACCAAAATTTCAAATCAACAGGTTCTGTCGTGCTTGAGTGAGCTTGTATTGAATGACAGAATGTCCCATTTCAAAAGTTGTTAAAATAATGTTTAGTAGTGTGTGTATCCACCACGTTGGTGTATCAATTGACGACATCGATTTCTCATAGTGTTGTCTTGATAGACGACAATGCGCGCCCACATAGGGGAAGAGTTGCTAATCAGTTCTTGTAAGATGAAGGTATAGAGCGTTTGGTTTGGCCCGCGAACTCCCCATATCTCAACCCAATCGAGCATCTGTGGGATCAGTTAAAGCGGGCCGTGGATCGTAGAGTGGATGATCACACTGACCTTGCTAACTTATGTCTTCTGGTACAGCAAGAGTGGGATGTCATCCCACAGCATCGAGTGGCGCGCCTCATCAACTCTATGAGACGTCGATGTCGGCAAGTCATACAACAACGCGGTGGATACCCCCGCTACTAAACATTTAGCAACTTTCGAAATTAAACGTTATTTTAGCAACTTTAGAAATGGGACATTCCGTCATTCAATACGTGCTCACTCGAGCATGGCAGAACCTGTTGATTTGAAATTTTGGTCGAGTATTGGTATGAAGCCAATAATCATTAGACTGAAAATCCCATTTCATTCCAGTGTATTGTTTGGGAAATATAAGGGAACCCCTAAAGGGGAACTTACTTCTTTTGAAGTGTTTATATTATTATATATGTACAAATATTAAATGATACGCTTCTAAAGAAATTTCTTCTCTTTAAGTTGAGATATTACAAGTGAAGATTGACAGCTATGTGTCCAAAAGCAAAACAACGTGAGTTTTTCATTTTGGCATTTGGTTTTTCTTCTCGCAGCTTTGGTGTAGCAAGGCGGATTGTTGATAAACTGGTAATGATCACCGGTCAATAGTAAGATGAGGATTGGGAATGTTTCAATTGATCAATGCAGGCGATACTATCGTGCGTGATCAAAACCCAATTGCGAAAATGAAAACTGCACGTTGGTTCATTCTTTTCGGTATAGCGTTCTTAATTGGTGATCTATCTTCAAGAACGATATCTCTAATTAAAGAGAAGAAATTGTTTCACAAATGTATAATTACATAATTGTACGCAGGAGCTATAGTTTGGAGTTAAGAGTATAGTTGTTACTTGGTAAGTTACTTTTTTTGAGGATTGTAGAAGACAACCATGTATAGCCAGGCGGAGCAGACAACAAAAGGGATTCGCACTTGACTAATTCTACATTCAATAAAGTTGGTGCATGACGTCCAATTCATGGCATGAATCTAGCTATCAAGTACATTTCATGCATAAAACAGATGTATCTTCTTTCTGACATCTTAAACATTACATTGATAACCTCTATACAGTTATAAAGAAACTACAGAGAGATAAATGAATTTAATAATTAATTTAAAAAGGTTAATAGATTGAAAAAGAAATAAAAATGTTGCAAATTTGTAGTAGCAATGATTTCTATACGTAGTAATTTGTAGCTCTCCATTACCACGGCAAACCTTTACTGGCCAATTAAAAAAGCACGGGGAACCATCTATATAATTTAACTTGTTTCAAACGGTAGATATATGCATTTCTCCATTTTTGTGTGTGTGTGAATTTGAACTTGTTCCATCGAGCCATAATTATTATAGTGATTCAATGGAACAAGCTCTGTTATAGTGGTTCCGCAGTCTCGCAGAACATGTTATATTTCACAAAAATACTGGAGAAGTGCACATACAGTATCTCCCGTTTGAAATGAGTGACTTGATTGTGTGAAGAAAAGTTATAGTAACGGCAGGCAAACGGACCTCTCAGATTGGGTCGGTCGAGAGCGTTTATGGTTGTTCCCCCGGCCCCCATAAAAAACGGGAAATATTGGTGAATTTTCAGCATCAAAAATTCATGAATTAACTAAAATAAATAAAATATTTGCATGAAAATGGAAAAGATTTTCCAAACATTTTCTTTATTTATTTTTTTAATTCGAAAAAAAATCGGTCGGTCGGATCCGCAAAACAGGTTTTTTTTCGTGGCCTTATAGAAGTTGACGTAAAGGAATTTCGTTCGCGAAAAATCAAACCGCTGTTATATTATAGTGCATTTAAAATAATTTTGATACCAAATCATTAACCATATCAGTTCAACTGTCAGTAGTTAACCGTAATCTAATAAATATACATACAGGGTTATTATATTGACAATAATCAAGTTAAAATCTTAGGGAAAATGTAATTCAAATATTGACTACAAAGAGGGGCATGGTTCAAATTATAAGACCAACGTATCTCGAAAACCATGCTATGCCCCGAGGCTAACAAATCGAAATATGTTTTGTGAACTTTATATAGGCCTAGTATCCGTCTAGTTCCATGAGCAGAGAAAGGTACAAATGCTGTTATCACTGAAAGCCAAACTGGAGTCAGGGTTACTCTATAAAGGGAGTCCAGCCTACATGTGACTCTATGTTAATATTGACTCTGTTTGGAGAGTCACATGACTCCCTTGGAGAGTCAACATTTACTGACTCCTTTGGAGAGTCATGATGCATGACTCTTCAAATGGAGTCAATATTGACATAGAGTCACATGTAGGCTGGACTCCCTTTCGAGAGTAATAATGACTCCAACTGGCTAAATAGAGTCACCTTGACTCCAGGTAGGAATAAGACACTGAGAACTGGAGGTGGGGGGGGGGGGGGGGGGGGGGGGGGCTTTAAGGTAATTGGTTCTTTGATGTTTATGTTCTTGCTCAATGTATTTGCATTTACTTAGTGAGCAATCACTTCCCTTCCTTAATACCAGTGAGAAATATGCATATATCAATATACATTCAACGGTGTTAAATTTACGTATCGACTTAATTCAAATAAATTAATAGGTTTTAATAGGTTTTAATAAATAAAAGGTGCAAATTAGCTCATTAGCGTAATTGAAATGGTATACACAAGCACCGGTGCTAATTTTTGTACCATTGCAATTATGCTAATGAGCGATTTGCGCATTTTACTCGGCTAATGTAAGACCAAGTAAAATATGCAAATTAGCTCCAGAGAGTCAGAATGACTCCTTTGGAGAGTCATGGGCGATGACTCTTTCCGACGGCTAGGATGACTCCTTTGGAGAGTCAGGATGACTCCTTTGGAGAATCAGGATGACTCCTTTGAAGAGTCAGGATGACTCCTTTGGAGAGTCATGGCCGATGACTCTTTCCGACGGCTAGAATGACTCCTTTGGGGAGTCAGGACGACTCCTTTGGAGAGTCAGGATGACTCCTTTGAAGAGTCAGGATGACTCCTTTGGAGAGTCATGGCCGATTTACTCCATTTCAAGAGTCACTTGACTCCAGTTTGGCTTATTTATTTTGTAAGAAATGGCATCACAAATCGATCACTCGAGACATACGTCACACCTTGGGTATGACGTCATGAATAAAAGACTATTTCCCGGTGCATAGTCATTTGTCCTCGTGACTACGGTCTGACTGAGCTTAGTCTTTTTCATATCGTCTTTATCGAAATAGAAGGTATTGCTAACTAAACTAGTCAGATGAAATTTGAATTATTCATAGTAAATAAACAAATAGGCCTACATAGATTTTGTTATATAATATTGACAAAAATAGTGTTGAGAACTTGGAAAATTGTTAATTCTACATACAAATTTACATGATTACAATGACTAATTACCGCCCATACTGTAGAGCTTAGGTGTTGTGAATATTTTCAGCTGTTTCATTAATATTACTTTGATGGATGTAGTCATTTACCGAAATAATGTTGACAATTTAATAAATATTCAAACAGTAAATTACGTATTACATACAATTTACAATAAGTATTGCAGAGGTGCTGCGAAAATATTCAACTATTTCATAGAAATTACTTTGATAAAATAAACGAATGTCGCCTATAACATAAATTATACAAAAATAGTCATTTACATATTACATTTACTTTATCAGCATTTCTCATAGAGGTGCTGTGAATATGTTTGCTCTGTTTCATAGAAACTACTTTGATTCAATAATACGGATATCGTCTTGGCACTTTGGCAGTTAGCATACTAAAATAATGAATATATATATACGAATACAAAACACACTTATTAACTTTAACCAAAGACATACTGTCTTTAATATAGGAAAATATTTCCTTGACATCGTGTAAGTATAAAGTATTATACAGCCATTTATTATTATCATATAAGTTATAAAAATGTCATAAATATCTGTACAAATGAATCGATTCAGAAATTTGAATAAATATACATTTGAATAAATATATTAACAAGTGAAGTTCGAATACTCTAGAAATTCTGTACTATTGCACAATGGAATGTTTTACTATAAATATATTTAAATATTTGGAATATTTTGATCTCTAACTAATATTATGTTGGTCACATTAACGGCAAGTAGGTTATACATCGTTGGCTTTCCATCTTCCATCATTGATCATGCGATTCTTTGTCTAGCAGCGGGAAGATGGCATCACAAGGAGGAGTCGCTCAAGATTTTCTTGCATTCGCTTCATCGCACGGACAAGCTGGCTAGAAGTGGGGTTGCTCGGCTGATTAATCTGTGTGTATGATGCAAAGTAATAAGTTCCCATTATTCATAATTTATTGATGAAACGACCCAAATCGTCGATGAAATTGTTAATTATTTACATAGTCTACCAGAGGAATATCGTTCGTCAGCAATGCGTACGAACGGCAAAATATATCCGTCGTATGACGAGATTTCACAATGACCATTGAGACAGCGCCAAGAGAAATTAATTTCAAGCTTCGCGCCAATTTCCTAATGTTATGCAATTAGTGATCGCTCGGGTCTTTGTTTACCATCTGAACTAAATAGCGAAAACAATTTTTCATCTGATTCCATCAATGAATGACACTTTGTATACATCATTGTCCTCGCTGGTATTACTTGGATAAATAAATCGAAATAAAAATGTTAATAACATTATAAAGATGAACTGGACAAAAATGTTAATGTTTAAGCTTACCTGATAATCCATGCACATGTCATATATGTTCAGATTGACCGGAATGTTGTTGCATTCTGGGAGGTTCTTCATTCTGTCCAACTATAGAAGACGAATATAAAAAAATCTTAGTTTCAATTAATTGTTTTCATACTGAAATTTAAGTCTTCATTTGATTGTTGTTTTTTTGTTTTCAAATGATCGTATTGTATTAAACGTCGATATGCACAAGATAGCTTTAACGCTTCGGTTCTCAGTGAGCATGGTGGTGTGTCAACTGTCTGGTGGCATAGTGCTAAGAGCCTTTTGACCTGGTTTATCTTAAAACCTGGTCAAAGTGGAGAACAGTCCTCCCAACAAGGATCTTTTCATTCTTGGATGAGCACATACATGCCCGGGCATGTGAAAGTGCTATATTTACCTAATTAGTAATTTTACTGTTGGACTTAGGACTATATGAGGGTATAGTGTTACAGGGGATATCTATAGGTTAAGCTAAACATAGATATCCCTCATTTAGACCAGGACTAAAGTCCGGTGTGACCAAAAGGTCTACCGGTTTAAAATCACGGGACCTTGATACATATTATTTCCTGTACATGTACATGTACATCAACGTATAAACTATGCTAGCATGTCATCGATGCTAAGAACTTTACGTTATAGCAATGTTGTAATAACAGTTGAAAGTTAGTTTCGTAAACGTTATAATACATATAAACATAAAAACTTTATTTTGTGGATGTACCCTTTTATGTTAACAACATTTGGTCAGTAACGTTCCTACAACGTTTTAAAACACCTTAGAACTGTATAGAGGGTGCTGAAAAAGTTCATAACAACGTTTGGTTAGTAACGTTCCTTCAACGTTGTTAACACGTTAGAACTTTCGATGGTGCTGAAAACGTTCATTCAATGTTTCTGTTTGAACGTTGTATGCATTTATAATTTCTTAAAACGTAATCCTCATGTTCTATAAACGTTTTCCATGATTTAACCAAACTACAACATAACCGGAAGGTTGTGATAACGCTACGTATGTGCTGGGATCGGAAACGTATCAAAGACGCTTACCTCAGTTCTCAGTGAGCATGGTGAGTCGGTTGTCAGTGAGCATGATGAGTTAACTTTCTGGTTGTATAGCGCTAATAGCCTTCTTGCGCTCGGCTCCAAGTCGGTTCCAATCGAATCATCGACAATCTTCTGACACCACCATGTCATATTGTCAAGCTCGGTGAACGTAAGATTAAGCTTCTCCCAAGTCTGCAACATATAAAAGAATGGATAAAGAAACGACCCTCATTAAATGAAATGACTTTTTTTTGGGGGGGGGGGGGGGGGGGGGGAATGCGTAAAATATATGATGCTTACGTGACCAAATTTCGCACCCCAATTCTATCAATACAAAACTACTGTAGAACTTGAGAGTGCTTCAAGTGACTCCTTGTTCACCCGGCTTGTTCATTTGAAACCAATCCAAACCCTGCAATTATTTTGCATTATAGCTTCATTCTAATGAGCCTGTCACATAGGCTAGTAGCTTAAAATACATATCTGAACTTTATGCCTAGCATAGGCTACTGCAATTTTGTTTCGATACGCTCAAATTCTCGACCAAAATCTGCTTGTTAGAGAACTCTTGAAGTATAAGACGAATGAGGAACGAATGCTGAGTGTATAACTAGAGTCCCATTACGGTTCCATGGTCTGTATATTTCCAGCCTACTTCTTACCATCGATTCCAAGCTATATCAGTGAAAATAAATCATCCCCCTCCTTCACCATTTATCTGATTTATTTCGCACCACCTGTGTCTTGCCAGCGTGATTGCTACAATTTCCACCGCTATCCCAAGCATGGCTCAAGGCTCTAAAATTGGATAATTATCTGGGTGTAACTAGAAGCCCAATGTCTTACTTTTGAAAGTTGTTGTGTTAAGAAATTCAAATTTGTAACTTCATTTGTCATATAAACTAATATTATTTCATATTTTGTAAAATCAAAAGTTAAAATTTCGAAAACAAATCACAATTTATCATCCGTAGAGCAGATTTTAGTTTAAAACTAGCCCAAATGTGGCTGAAAGTCACCACGTGTGACAAGTCGTGTGCCAAAGTTGTAGACTGCAGCGCCTTGACCATACTCAAGGTCCCTCTGAATGCGGTCAATGGTGTTGAATTGATGGAATTCTTGGGTGGGACTTAGAGCCCAACACGAGACTTTTCAAAGTTCTTGTGTTAAGAAATTCAATGTTTGAACTTCAATTTGCTTAAAAAACTAGTGCTATTTCAGATTTTGTCAAATTTCGAGAGAAGTTACAATATCGAGCAGATTTTAGTTTACAAATTAGCCCAAATTATGCTAAAGGTCGACACATGTGGCAAGGCACGTCGCTGGAGTGTTTACTGCCTTTTGGGTCGTCGAGACAGTTGGTCTAGGGTGTTCACACCATGTTCAAACGTAAATACTAGCGTCATGGCCAGTTCAACCTATCAACAAATATCACAAACTCATGGGCTCAAACTTGGCAGGCAACTGGAATGTAATGCATAGTAACGATAAAGACAGTGCTGCGTAGCGTCCACCAAACGAATACTGTAATACACAACGAATGACCAACGTATGCCTAGCGTGCTGCGGCCGGTCACGTGACGTGTCTCCGCTGACCCATAAAATCCCCGTCGTCACACTTCACCGAGACACCTTAGATAGGCAATATCTCCAGACCAGTTTTGCTAAAGTTCCAGTCCCAGCTCCAGCATAGCGTCCATCCAAAGAATGCTTAACGTACGCAACGAATGCCCAACGTACACCCAACGTACCAAACTTTCACAAAGCGAATGATCAACGTATACATAGCGTATTGATCACTACGTTGTCACCCGTTCCGTTTGAACACAAAAAACAGTCCCCAGCGCGCCTCTATGAATCCCTAAGAACCGCTAACGTCGGAATACAACTGGTGCCAACCGTGCACATTAGCTCTATTCGTAACAGTGTGGCAGGGCCATAATATAATGTAGTGTAACGTTAAAAATCTAGGCATAGCTGTATCAGCGTTCAATGGCAAAAGTTATTTTGTTAACATACCGTAGGAAGGATCTTAGCATTAGTACATACATACCGTTCTTTGGTGTCCTTGTTCAGTACGTAGCCATCCTCCAACACTACACATAGTATGTCCAATAAGTCTTGGAGATGGTTCCTAGAGATTAAAATACATAAAGAGTATTGATGCACGTATATTGACATTTGAATGAACTGTTTTATCAGGACAGTGAAAGAAAGACTGAATAAAAGTAAAGGCGCTGTCACACCATAGCGTATGGCCTGAACGTGGCCTAAACGTATGCCGACGTATTCAAAAAATAGCTCGAAAATTGTCAGAGTCCGAGAACGTCCAAGAACGTCCAACTTCCCAACGAATTGCGTCAACATCGGTGATGGAATGGACGTATCCATAGCGTATTAAACGCATACATAGCGTATGACTAACGTATTGATAGCGTATCACTAACTTATAACAAACTTATGGCAGCGTATCACAGCGTATGCGATCGGCGAGCGTATGACCAACGTATTCGTAGCGTATGTCTGCCGTGCTCGACGTATCCTCAGCGTATCCTCGGCGTACAACGAACACGTGACTTATGCCGTTGCAGAAATTGAGTTTCGTACACGGCGGGACAAGTGTTGCCAGTTCAAGTAAACGCAGCCTAGATGATAACTATTAAAATATCTAGAAGGGTAAATCTATATGTCCAACCTAAAACTTAAGACGATAAACGTACCTCTAACGTATGTCAGCGTATGTCTAACGTATGTCAACGTTTGTAAACGTATGTCTAACGTACCACGAACCTATCGGGAACTTATGCAGAACGTAAGTTAAGCACACGTTGAGTACGTCGAGAAATTTTGAACATGCTCAATAATTTTTCGCGGGCTCGACGTGTTCCAAATTTTCACAACGTATCACAGCGTGCTCTTAACGTATACGACGTATCCCAAACTTACCCCTAACTTGTATCAGCGTACACCAACGTACGCCAACGTACGCCAACGTATTTTTCGATATTTCGCATACGTTGTTATACGTTCAGGCGATACGCCATGGTGTGACAGGGCTACCGTACAGCTAGCGCGCATTCAGCGTTTTGGGAACTTATGGAGGGTTTGAGTATATAAATGGGTCCCTTGAGTATCTCATCCTCACTTCTTCATGGTCTGTCGTGCTGAACACATATCAACCCATCATCATATGCTACGAATACGCTACGCTACGTTAAGTATACGTTAAGCATACGTTAGTCATACGCTCGCATACGCTGTGATAAGCTGTCATAAGTATGTTATAAGTTAGGGATACGCTATGAATACGTTAGTCATACGCTATGTATACGTTCAATACGCTATGGATACGCTATGAATACGTGACAGGGCCTTACACGATCGCCCGGCATAAGGTGAATACGTCGAATCTCGTTGGAAATACGCCAGGCATACGTTAGACATACGGCACATATACGTTATCAACTCGTTATCACTACGTTGGCTGTACGTTTCCCCCAGCCTACGTTCATCAACGTATACAAACTTACGAGTAACGTACAAGTAACGTACCACTAACGTATGTCAGCGTATGTCAACGTATATTTAACGTACCACAAACTTACCGGGAACTTATGCAGAACGTATTTAGCACACGTTGAGTACGTCGAGAAATTTTGAGCATGCTCAATATTTTTTCGTAGTCCAAATTGTCACAGCGTATCACAGCGTGCTCTTAACGTAAACGACGTATCCCCAACGTACCCTTAACTTATATCAGCGTACACCAACGTACACCAACGTATTTGTCGATATTTTGCATACGTTGGCATACGTTGAGGCGATACGTTATGGTGTGACAGGGCCTTAATATGGAATACATAAATTTGCGAGCTTGACCAATAGCGCATTTTATGGAACCATATTAAAACATATGTTGTGCGTTCAAGTCCCTTGTTGGGGCTAATTCAATTTGTTTGTGGGTGGATACTAAGGAATTCAGCATAGGGAAATTTACTGTAGCAGTTTTACCACAGCTAAAATTGTGGGTGAATATCCCATTGAGCATTATAATGACTCAGAGGGAAATGCCGGTTAGTTGGGTTGTAGTTTGAACCCGGTGCTTTCCTGAAGCAAGGTGTGTAAAGGTGAACGAAGAAGGCCTGAGAGGTTTAAATCATTTGAATTAATTTGGTACGCTTACGGTTGCGAGGAAATGGAATAATAACAACACGGATGTGTTTTTTTCCCTTTCGGTACGTGCGCGTTTCTAGCAGTTATGGCCTAATATAAAGGTATTTCATACATATAGTTTGAAAGGAATTTCACTCGGACCAAATAAAGGTGAGGTTATCGGGGCTATTCAGGGTGAGGGAGCGGCAATCTTTCCTTTGGCTGTATAGGCTATTAGCCGAGAATAAGTAGTCAATGTCATGTATGTTATACATATATATAGGCCTATGAAAAACGGTACACAATCAGCGAGGAATCCATTATTTTCATTATCAGATCAGTGGCTAATATTGCTGGAATTAATCATCTAGAGCCAATTCTCTAGTGGTTAGTTCAATCTGAGACTTAGTCTCAGGTTCAATTCAACTATGTCATCTTGTCAATCCTATCGTTGCACCGGACAAACTATTTGATTAGAAAATGTTAGGCCTAAACCAGAGAACCATAACAAGTTGCATGGTTTATAGTTGCCATTTTGGTTAGTATTCAATGATAACATTGTCTACTTACTCGAAAATCCCCCAAGCAGCCTTTATTGTAGGGTCCTAGTCATTACTGCTTCTATACATATATTGATTTGGATAAGAGTAGTCGCGTCGTGCATGCAAAAAAAATGATTATGTAGAATAGAAAACAAGATTGCATGCTGGTAGTATAGGAAAACATCAAGTTGCTGATGTTTTTCTATCATCCAGCATTAATTCCACGATTGCTGGGCACTGTCTTATGTTTTTCTGGGATTGCCCGTCAATATCTGTGTGTAGTTTAGTACGCGTACGGTCTCGTCGCGTAATAAATACCAAGTGGAGCACGAATACAGAAAACATTATATATTGCGAGTACGTTACTTTCAAACAAAGGTTTACCAATATTAAGAAAATATTACAATATAAATTATTCGAGTGATTGTTATTAGAATTTTTTTTGTTTTTGATTTTGAAATGTTTTTCTGACACGATTACCGATTTATGAATTGCGCCGTGGTTTTAACAGGGAACACACCGTTGAGGGTGCTCTAAACACGGTGTCTCTGTCTGTCTCTGTAATAAATAAACGCTATGGTGAGCGCAGCCCGAGCGCAGCTACCTTCAAATATCAGGTTTTGCTCTGGGATATTGCTTACATAGTCATTCAGAAAACTCGAAATACTCTGAAGCAAACTACTTGGTTGTTGAGAGCGTAGATCACAGTAAACCGAATGGCTCATATGACAAGTAGCCTCGCTAGTAGTGGATCCTCTAACCGGAGTTGCGGTTGTGATGCTAATCATTGCGAGAATAGAGAGAATGAGGGGGGAAAGATATTTGCCTTCCATGAGAGATTTTGGAATTTGTCAAATTTGTTGTATAGGCTATATATTTATCTGAAGAGAGTTTTAAAAAAATCGACTGAAGTATGAGGACGCTTTGAAAATGATGCTGTGTCGTTTCAGCGAAGCCATTATTTATACCGTTTCAGGAGGATCAGAAATTAGATCAGTATTTTAAAATGGTTTTTAAAATAATCTTGGGAAAATATTCTATTTTTTGATCAATAGCTCTCCAACGGTAAAATTGTAATGCAATTATTTATATTCTAGTTCTATTTCACAATTGATAACTAGTCAGAATATGTTATGATAATTTGTTTTCACGTGAGGTAGGGAAGAGTGGGGAGTGTACTCCCTAGGGGCAGGTTCGTCCACCACATGGTTCTCATCATTGCGGCCACTGGTTGAATTTGACGAACACGCAATAATGTTCCGCTATTTGTTGCGATCTTCCCATGGTAACATGGCAGATCTCCGTATAAAGTTTGTCCAATTATCATCTAAAAACAGTTTCACATCACAAAAGTTTGATATTTTTGATATTGTTTTTTCTAAAGATATTCTTGCAGAGGATTTTAATGTAAATCATCATTAGGTTGGTATGGGATTGGTTATGGATTTGATGCATTTATAAACCCGTCATTGTATGTGGGACATGCGTGGTTATCGGATCAATGTACTTATTGTGCTATGGGGTACATTCGCCCTTTAATGATGGGGCATGTTCGCCAATGGGGATTTACATAATTAAGATTTTGTATAATTTCAAAATTGTTATTTTCCTCCTGTAGCCTATTTGTAAGTATCAAAATTGCTATCTGGAATGAAGTAGCACTTAAATTAGAAGATGCCATTTTTAATTGTGGTATATATTTTTTATTTTAAAGTTCTAAACGAGTATATTCAGCAAAAATGACCCCACCCTTAATATTGTGGACTCCCTGTTATTTTGGAAGAAAGTCACATTGCATAACAAATGCGTATATCTATTTGATTCATACTACTTCATGAAGCCTAATTATTAGCCCATGGCAAACTTTCCCCGGCCTATGGACGACCCCGGGGCAATTTCACCATTTACCCTTTACTCATTCCTTTTCATTAAGGCCCTGGGTACTGAAATTGTAGTCGTATGTAGCTAAGATATCAATATTTTATTTTGGAAGAAAGTCACATTGCATAACAAATGCGTATATCTATTTGATTCATACTACTTCATGAAGCCTAATTATTAGCCCATGGCAAACTTGCCCCGGCCTATGGACGACCCCGGGGCAATTTCACCATTTACCCTTTACTCATTCCTTTTCATTAAGGCCCTGGGTACTGAAATTGTAGTCGTATGTAGCTAAGATATCAATATTTCATGTAATGTCAATAGGATAATTCAATCTTTAAAATTGACGTCACTAGGCCATTTCAAATAAAAATGGGGCGAACACTCCCCGCTCTCCCCTAATACTTGAAATGTTTATCTACAGTGCGAAACTAATAGATAACGTTGTTATAACAACGTATGTTTCCTAGTATTTCAGAAGATATTGAAATGATCATCACCAGTAGCTTAATGACCCAGTGACATTTGTTACCTTATCGTAAAACGAAAGTTTTGGTTGTACGCCACTAGTAGTTACAAAATCTACGAACATTATACATACAGGGTGGTTCAAAAAGTTTACCCGTAGACCAAGTTATTTCAAGCTTTCAAATCCTTTTTACATTTAAAAGCTCTAGGATGAATGGTAACAAAATCAACTTCAACAAATAAATTGCCGCTCTTCGACCGGGAATCGATCCGGGGACCCTTCGCACATGGAACTGCAGGCACACATAAGTAAGCCACGACAATCCATTTCACGTTCGCGCAGTATTACTTCGATCACTATAGAAAACGTCATGGAAAACCTACGTGGTATTTGGTCTGCTAGGGTTAATACAACTAATTATTGTTAAAATATCATGTGTGATTTGTCCACAAAATTACGTCAAAGTTGTTGTTTTTTAAGTCATTTCTGGCTATATTAATATAGACGGGAGCACATTTTTCTCATAAAATCCATGCACAAAATTAAGCCGCTAAGAGATCTAGATACTTCGTTTAAATGCTACAAGTTAAGTGAATTATCTGCAAAACGTGGACCGAGAGTCTTCTAAGAGAAAATTCCAAGTCAATTTTGCTTCTATCTTTAAACCGCTGGAGTAATTCACCGGGGTAATTCAACTCAAATTTTAGAATGAGCCTTTATTTATGGTGCGCCTCCAATAGAAAATCTTAGCCCAAATCGGGTCCCCCTTTAAGTCGTTTATACTCGTTTCGATAGCTAACAACCATGCGTACAAGCAATATTGAATGCATGATATGCTTCCATTTATCTTAAAGGGAAGTGGTCATGGTGAGGATTCTAACGAAAATTGAACAGCGCGCGGCGACTATTTGTATCTAAACAAGTTGGACATTGGCGCAGTCTGTAATTGTTCTACGTATGTTTACATGCAAGCGGTATTGTGTGCGACTCTACAGCAATCTCTTAACCCAATGTGAACGGCGCGCTCAATCAACCATCCTTCATTTGATTGAACGCATTTTCTATCGTGTGGTATAGGCCTAAGTAATGTATTAGTTATTAGCTAAGGTTTAGCTGGACCAACAATCGCCGTCAGCGGTTCTTTTCCTCACCATGACCGCTTTCCTTTAAAACATCTGTATTTCTTAAACAAACAGCCATTTTCACAAATATGTTTACTTATGGGAAATGGTTGTCAAATATGGATTCGTTAATTTTTGAACCACCATGTATAATATGGACATATTAATCATTTAAAAACAGAACGACGTCAACTTAACAATTAAGTCTACCACGTTTGCTATACGACAAGATTAGGATGAATTATGATAAATTAAAACTAAAACTACAAATGGTTGGTGGTATTACATAGTGGCGTATGGTCGGTGATGGCGTATGGTAAACTATGGTTGTTTTTGTGACGTATAACCTGTTGTTTAGAAATATCGTTTTCTTAGTTATTTTTACAAAGTACCAAAGCCACAAATTAAATTGGTTATCACAAAATTGATTTGGCGTACAAAAAGCTATTTAAAATTTTGTTTCAACATAGTGACGTATACACTATACGTCACTATGCAATACCATCGACGAAATAAGGTATTTAGCTAAGACAGATAATGAAACAGTTCGCAGATGTGCTGGTTTGTTTTCAATATTGTTTTGTTATGGGTTTTTTTATTGATAATTGTTTTTATGATTATTTGTTGTTGTTGTTATTTACCATTTTTATTAGTGTTATTATTATTATTATTATTTGGGGAGGTGAATGGGACGGACGAGTCACGTGGTCATCGACTAATTATAGGAATATAGATATTGAAGGATTTAATTTTGAGAGAGTATAGGGCTTATTTCAAAATCTTGTGAAATAATGTTTTGTGGGTAGAGAAGTTCGTGGGGAATTGATCAATGTAAGGGGAAATAAGGATTTAAGAAATGATTTTGGACTTCGGATACAAAATATTTTACGTATACAACTGGTGTAAAAGTTTTCTTCTTTTTTTTCCTCTATCGATTTTGTTTTTGTTCAATATTTTTGTAGTGGTCGATTCATTTGCTTATTGAACACTTACAAATGATTTAAAAATGAATGCCGAAAAATAGAATATTTAAAGAAAGCAAAGCGTTGTTAAAATATTGAAACATTTACGGAAATATTAGAGATGCGCGAGAGATGGTGATAATAATATTATATTTGGCCTGCCTGTCTGAAAATGACAGTAAGAAGATAAATATATTTGCTTAGAGTTGGCAACTATCTGGTTATCTATTAGCTCTAGTTTTGCTTTTGCCGGGTATGCCTGAAAATGCTAAAGAAAATTGTTAGTGATGCCCCAAATTCGAACCTATTTTTTTGCTAAGTAAGTAAGCATGTGTATTTATAGAAAAATTACACTATCGTTTCTATCATTTAATATCCATTCATAGAATGATGATATTATAATAAAAGTTTTTGTCTACACATCCAAGGCTGTCACGAGGCTACTGCCTGGTGACGAGGTTCTCACGTATAATTATGGGTGTGGAAGGCTGGGAATTAACACTTTTCACGTGGCAGGCGTCTGCAGACGACATTTCAAAATTTCACAAAAGGTTTAAAAACGTCAACATTATTATAATTCATTACCATATCTGGAGTCACCATGACTAATGCATTAAAATAAGTACAAACATGCATAGGATTGGTTGAATAATTCTTGAGATAGACTTTTTAAAATTTTGGAAAGGTTTCTAAAAAACTGTTTTGTATATGGTAAAACCAAATAGCCGCGTGGAATGTGTTAAGGGAGAGAGAACGACAACTAAATAGGGGTAATTGAGTGAGATGTTGACAAAATGTCCCCTAAAAACGGAGTTGAGGGTGACAAATTTGCAAACTATTCTATAAAAAAGGGACATTTTTGATGAGATTTTGCTATTTGTTTTACAATAAAAACCGGGGGTCTTTTGGGTAGGATCGTTTCCAAAAACATGGGGACATTGGGTAAGAGTGATGTTTCCATTGTCAGATTAAAATGAATAGGGTCACTGAGGGAGAGCGCGGCTTGAGAGGGTGGTCTTTTTTTTTATAACTTACAGCCAATACATATGCGTACTAAAAACATAATGGAACTATAATACCCCTTCCCCCGAGAACTTCCATGCTAAGACGAATCCATAGTTACAACGTGTCCCTGCTAGGAGTTCATTTTTATAATAAACCATATATTGCAATTTCTGTTATGTAACATTTTTCTGATGCTATTTAAAGATAACACGTATCATTAATATTATGTATATATTTGTATGAAGGAGAATAAAAAGAGCTGAATAGAATAACTAAACTGCTCATCCCATATATGCCGAACAGTAAACCCGCGACACAAGAGGAGAAATCGTAGTCGGCAATGGCATCAAGTATCAAGTTGTAAAAGTCCAATTTCCTTTCATTCCTGGTAAATGACAGCAATTATGATTTTCTTTTTAACATTTAAAAGATATTTTTTAATACGAGCTAGAAAGAAAAGGAAAAGAAGAGAAAAAAAGAAAAGGTACGCAAGCCTTAACACAATGTATAAAATTCATAGCCAGGATATCGCGGTTCCAATACCGGACTATATCAACAGACCCACAGCAACACAAACTCGTCAATATCATGCTTCAAAATTTAGTGTCATGGCTTCACATTCAAATGCGTATAAATTCAGCTTCTTCCCGCGTACAATATTGGACTGGAAGTCTGGAATACACTACCGTCCTCATTACTCGACTGCAACAAACTGAACTCTTTTAAAACTGGTCTTGGTAATTTAAGTCCTTAAGTGTACTTTTATTATGTATCTTTTGTGTGTATTTGGTACCATGTTTTCTGACTGACGTCTGTATTTTGTTCTCAATTAGATATTGTCTCTTGACAACTTTTAAATATTGAGTATATTCATAGATGTAGATGTAGAACCCCAAAACATATATGTGCGTATAGTATGTTGGACGTGAGGGGAAGAGCAAACTCTTGTAAAATCGCTGCAAAACTCTTCGCAATAAAAATTCCTTTTAAAAGGGAAAACCCAGATTCAAGTAAAATGCCATGTGCAAGGAGGTTCAGATGGGGACCCTACTTTTGACAAGTGCGTGCGGCACCGACTTTCGTTAATAATAGAAGTAAACGAAACGGATTAAGAGTGAGTGCAATTGTGACATGAACTCTTAAGTTTAAAAAACTGCAGCACATCCGTTTACCATAATTACGCCCCGGGATAGAGAGATGCCGCGGTATACGCAAAATCTTGAACGTCCACGTTCCTGAGATACGAAAGCGAAAATTGCATCACAAAACTGTATTTGGACCGACATCATCAACTGCTTGAAATAGTGCGTTTACATTGAACATGTTGAATGAAAGTAACAAATGTTTGTGCATTGATTGCATTCTTGTTGTTTTTTCAATTGAGCTGCTTAATAACAATCTTGGCAAGACTACTACCATGTGGACCGGCAAAATTAAAATGATAATCATTCTTGTAAGGGGAACCACAAATGTCTTGTGTTGTGCTGCAAAAGTAGACTTTTAAGTCCATTTTTGAAAAAATATCCTGTTTGCACTTTCGAACCTTGGGTTTGACAAGCTAAATACTGATTATTAGTGCACTCATCAATATTACTAAGGTGGACTGTGTTTCTTCTCTCAAGATTTGGTTTTCTTTTCACTAAATGATCACTGTTTTGAACTTACCAATATGAAACAATCTATTCTTGGATTTTATGAAAAAAATGTTGAACGAATCCAGCAAATTATTGTGTACGTCGACAAACTTTTTCAATAGTATCATGACCTCCGATCTATTCATTCACTGAAGTGATTATACAGCTAATGCGCTTGTGATTGTAAGGTTTGAATGCATACAGCATGGATACACCTGATGTTTTGAAAGTTCGCGCGGTCATTCAACTTTTCAACAAGGCATGGCGATATGGGCAAGGAGTTAGGACTAACATTGTGAAGAGTGTGTGTTGATACATAGACCCTAGGGCAGGTGTGGGCAACCTACGGCCCGCATGTGGCCAGCGAGATGTCTCAAGAAAAAACGAAAAACGAGCTAGCTAAGCATTTATCGGCACAAATGATGTTCCTCAACGCGCGTAAGTCTATTTTCCCCGTTAATTGTCATCTGTACTGAATTGAGATTACGTTTTTGTGAAGATAAGCACACACCTATTGCTTGAAAGTCTTCGGAATCGAATTGAAATCAACAGCAGGTCATGGCTAGAAAATTTGGTTAGGTGCGACCTAGTCAATTTGTTATTTCTTATACATGATGGCCCATTCATTAAAAAAAAGTTGCCCACCCCTGCTATGCTATGGTAGCGATCACGATTATGAAAAATACTTTGATGGACTCAGGATGAACTAATGCATTCGAAGAACACACTTGATTAAGCATTATGGGATATAACAAGTTTGTGCCAGTATGACATAGTGCATTGTTTGCCAACTACAGGGTGACCCAAAAAAATGTTAACACTCCGGGCACATAAGATATCTTAAAAGGACAGGAAATCACGGGTCTAATCTTGATGTATTATGAAAGCTGAGTAAATAAGCTTTCATTTGCATTTTATTGCGTTCCAATTGGTTATTTAGAACGGGAGATATGCTTCAGCAAACATGAGGAAGCAAAATCAGCTTGGTCCAATCCTCTCAGTATGAAAGTAAAGCTTTTAAATTGCACGAAGCAAGAAGCAACATGATTAAGTCACACATACACATCAGTTAATCTCTTCTTTGTTCTTTTCAACGCATTCTTTCGATTCTTTTCAAGCTTAAAAGACATACATAAATATATTCCACATAAATTATATAGGTATTTTGTCATGAGTTCAAGTTCTATACTCTTTTTCCATGTGCATTAGTTAATTTATTTAATTGGATGGACCATTTCAACAAAGAACATGAAATGTTTCAATTTTAAAGACTGCTTTACTGACAGCTACCCATTGCACATGGAAAAAGAGTATAGAACTTGAACTCATGACAAAATACCTATGTAATTTATGTGGAATATATTTATTTATGTCTTTTAAGCTTGAAAAGATTCGAAAGAATGCGTTGAAAAGAACAAAGAAGAGATTAACTGATGTGTGTGTGTGACTTAATCATGTTGCTTCTTGCTTCGTGCATTTTAAAAGCTTTACTTTCATACTGAGAGGATTGGACCAAGCTGATTTTGCTTCCTCATGTTTGCTGAAGCATATCTCCCGTTCTAAATAACCAATTAGAACGCAATAAAATGCAAATGAAAGCTTATTTACTCAGCTTTCATAATACATCAAGATTAGACCCGTGTTTTCCTGTCCTTTTAAGATATCTTATGTGCCCGGAGTGTTAACATTTTTTTGGGTCACCCTGTATATATGATTTCTCCTCTTCCGCGACATTGTCGTCGATATTTCTTAGCACTTCGTTTGCGATGTTATCTGGTGGTGTATTGAAATTTTACCCATTTGAAATTGCATCATTTTACAAGGGCGTAACCAGAGGGGAAAATGACAAGCTCTGTGTATATTAATTGATCACAGGCCTGTCCCCCTCATGACCTCCCTCCCCCAATGGAAGACCATAGTTACGCTACTACATTTGAAACAGCCTAAACTATTAGTATCAAAATGTAGCAAAGAAAATTCCCTGGTCTAAATGAAACAAATATTTACTGCTCATGAGAGAAATGGTGCAAAATAGCTCCCGATGTGACTGGAGACCGTGGGCCTAAAACTTTTAAATATAGCTCCATTTCCTGAATATAGAGCAGTAAATATTTGATTAATATAACATGTACAAATATTTCTGTCATTTAAAATACTTAATAAAACAAAAGATAATAGACCTAGGCCTACTCAATGTATCAAGCAAGCCAAGGTCAATTACCGCGATCGCGAGCAGGGGGAAAAAATCACAGAAAAAAGTACTGATTTTCCTCCCAGCTCCTCATCACAGGGAAATCGTGTTTTTTTTATGGGAACTTTTTTCCCTCCAGTGAAATAGTGGGGAAATAGTCAAAATATGTCATATCACATGATGAAAACGATGGAAGAAAAAAGGGGGGAAGGAAAAAAGACAAAATACTTTGCCGATCGATTAAAAAACAACTCTCAGTATTATAATACCAGTCGGACAAAACATTAACATGATTAACCGAAAAAAGATGACTTGGAACCTCACGATTTGAAAGTAAATACAATAGTCTAAATTTACATAACCCCTAATCACATGACATGTTTTAACTTAAAACTTAAATAAAACCTTCAAAATTCAATATTTGGACATAGGCCTCATATCCTGTATTATACGCTTATAGGGTATATATCTTTAAATCCAAGATCCCACGTGAACATGGTGAACGTATGTGTTTTACAAGCTAAGATCTTAGGGGACCATACCGTACATTGAGTTCAATCAAAGTAATTGAAACAAATTAATATCAACGTGTTCACGCATCTTTTACGAAATGTTTGGGGGTGTTTGTTTGTTTGTTGTGTGCTTGTTTCTTTGTTTGTTCCACACACTGACGAGGAATCGGCAAACGTACGTAATGTAAACTAGTAGCGCTGGAAGTACGCAAGTTTCTTACAGATAGAAATAATAGGCATATACGACGGGTATTAAACAAATTATAAATATTTTAAACAGGTTCGCCGTCGTGGGTAGAAAAGAGACAATAATAGGAAAACGATCTCAGTCGAGCCCAGGATATGTTGCTTGCTTGGCAACTAACTGCCTTATCCATTGGGCCACAAGACCTCGCATGGTAATACATCTGAAATTCAAACCTAAGCGATCTCGTTTCCCAGTCACCTGCCACAAGTATTACTCGGAGTAGCTCGGGCCTATACAAGTGTAAATAACCAAGCAAGCAACAGATCCTGGGTTCGACTCCCGGGCGACTCCCGGGCGAGATCGTTTTCCCATTATTGTCTCTTTTCTACCCACGACGGCGAACCTGTTTAAAATATTTATAATTTCTTACAGAGTTGACTAAAGACGGCATAAAGGTTAGCGCTGCAACGGTCTGGTTTCTAGTTCTGTACCAGTTGCTCTACCAGTATGGCATCTGGTCTGACAGAAAATCTCCACTATGATTTGGAGCGTATTCAGAAGAGGGCGTGTAGAATCATCTTAGGTTATAACTACATAGGCTATCAGGATGCCTTAATAACATGTGCTATTCCGGAACTCAGGAACCGTAGAGACCAACTTTGTTTAAACTTTGCTAAATCCCTTTTAAAATCTAATGAATTCCGTGGTTGGTTACCAAAATCTAGAGATGAACAAGTGCATAATATGACTCTCCGTAGTGCTCACAAAATAACTGTTCCTAAAACACGTACCCTACGTTACGCTCGTAGCTCAATTCCATACATGGTCAAACTCTTAAATCATACATTATACATGTTATAGTTCTGTTTCCAATCGGGGGTGGGTTGTTGTGTTATGCATGCTTAGTTATTTCTATGAATATAATTGTTTCTATTGTTAAATATATTACATATTGTAAATATTGTTGTAATTCAGCATTTTGCTGCGATAATGATATGTTTATTAAACCTTGAATTGAAATTGTACACGATTTATTCCTTAAAAGGAAAAAAGTGTACCTTAGGTCTCATAAAAGTGGCCATCCAGTATTGGTCGATACTGGTACGATTTCACCCGATACTGGAACATTTTACATGTGTCAGTATCGGTCAATACTGGAACACTGACTTTGTTCCAGTATTAGTACAGTTACAGATACTAGTACAGTCCAGAATCTAGGAACATTGGTTTTTTTATTGACATCCTTATTTGAGCGCGAGCAAGAAAAAAGTTGATTTATTTTGTCTTGTCAAGTAATTTTGAGACAGGGTGTCTGATGGGCGTAATGTTTGAAATATAAATTGTCATCTACGTTTTTGAAACGGCTAGTTGGGTATGTCTTTCCGTTACCAATATGTTTTCCTTGAATATGACCGGCATCATTGCAAATATGGCACCACAAAGCATAAAAGCACAACCGGCAAAATAAAACGAGGCGTCAAAGCTCCCACTCACATCATACAGCAATCCTGCAAAATAAAGATAAAGTTTGTTGTTACTCTAATAAGTGAACAGATTCATTCGGTTTGTACAGATACATGCATAGGAAATTTGTTTTTGTCAAAACCAACCCGTGAACGTGTATCTAATGCATCCAAAGTTGTATCCAAATTAAATGTCCATTTACGTGAGTAAATCTGTTTTAACAAACATAAACTGTATCCACAACTATCAACATTTTCAATATTTATTACAAAAATATAACAATAATTTGTTGAATTTGTTTCTGGCTTGGAAAGCCACTTATTTTACGGTTATTCTTCTTCTTTAACCATTAACAAACCAACAAACATTGTACTAAATTGGCGAGAAATATGCGGATTTAATGTCTCCGCGCGCAAAAAAACAAAAACAATTATCCAATCGTACGTACGTGTATTCATTCGCTGATAGGATGAGCGGCTCGCCAAATTGGAACTACACTCGTCCAAAGAAGTTCCTTGCCACTTAGTAAAGTCAAAATATTTCAAATTAATATTTAATAGAATTTATATAATTGTATATCAAAATAAGCAGAAAGTAATCCTCTAACAGCTTAACATGGAATTTAGACATGATCACTCATGCATGGCAGATCCCATTCACTTGACAATGGCAAGGTCTGTGGAAGAAGATTGCAAAAAATTGGATAATCCCTCCATTCAAATGTTAATGTGAATGATTGAACACAATATGAACCTTACCATTGCTTAATGAATGTGCTCAGCCATGCATGAATGCGTACATCTTAATTTCATACAGACATGATAGAGAATTATTGTCTGCTTATTTTGACATGCAATTGTTTAATTTATATTAAATATTTATGTGAAATATTTGAACTTCAATATTTGAACTTCAATGAGTGGCAAGGAACTCCTTTGGACCAGTGTATATCACTCTCAAAATAAATGTTGTCGTTTGCATGCAAATTAGTCATACGAGGCATCATTTTGACCAATTTTATTGAAAAATAGTCAAAATATTTTCTCACACAACTATAATTTACATGGTTATGACTTATCTCTTTATGAGAGTGCATCTTACCTGTGACGGGTGCTCCAATGATATAACCTAGCTGAAAACTCATCAGGACATAGCTATAAGCTTCCTTCATCTTATGAACAGTAACAATTTCTCGGACGATAAGCATATTCACAGATCTGAAGACGCCCCAGCATGCCCCAAATACAACGGCAAACGCAATCAAAGTGGCGCTGTTATAAGCTATTGGATTCAGGAAGCATGCAAGTCCACACAATGCAAGTACCAATGCCGATAAACGGAAGGCTGAAATGATCTTCCAGTCTATCAAAAAACCATGTCCGATATTTGCAACCAGACCTGAAATCCCAATGATGGATAGAAGAAAAGATGCCTGGAATTCGGATACACCTGATTCCAACGCTCTTGGTACGATGTAAAAAAGAACGCAGATTGTCGCAAGTCCTTGCAGGAATGTCCCGAAGCAGATTATTAGGAACTTGACATCATATAAGACACGAAGAATTCGTATAGATTTAAAACGTTGTTGTAAACCCTCCGGACAACACGCCATTGACACATCCCTTTGACTGTCAGGACTTGTACTAGATATTCTGGAAACCTGACTTTGTGCTGAGGATTTCATGGCGGCATTTTCCAGACGGGTTCGTCGATACAAGGTACCGCACAAGCAAATATGAGCTAGCAGAGAAGCCAAAATAAGCGTAGCACCTCGCCATGAATATTCATCAATGAGATAGCGTAGTAGCGGAGCCATGATAAAAACCCCGATATTCTGTCCTGATGACACTATGCCATTCGCGAGAGCCAATCGTTTTTTGAAATAGTAGTGAATGATCACATTGCTGGTTTGAGCAACACATCCAACGCCGACAGCTACAGAGGAAATTTATAGAAAGTGTGTTTAAAATTCACTTGCACGATTATTATCTAAATTAAATATGGCGGGAACAGCTTCAAGACCCCGGGCTTCAAGATCAACCGATGGTAATTCGTAAAGTTTTTGTTCTGGAAAAGACAATCAAGCTTCATGAGCCAATGAGCCTATGAGCCAAAATTCTAATCAAACAATGGGTCGACCGGGCACATACAACAGGAGCACTCATAACTCAAAAAACAAATAACCCACTGGGGTCATATTTGGGGGTATTAATTAGAACAATACGCACAAAATCATGTCTCTGGATTTTTCGATTGGTTGCCATGGTAACCAGGCCGCAGCCATCAGGTAATTTCACACCGTAATTTAAAAACTAAAGCAAAAACTAAAAAAATCTCTTCATTGTTTTGTAAACAGTTCTCTTCTTAACATCTGTGCCAAATTTTATTACAATCATACATTGCGTTTTTGAGTTATGACCGCTACCGTTTTCCAGATACGCGCTTTCGCTGTTTTGAGATATAGGCCGTTAAAGTTTTGAAACACATAAGGGCGCTTTTTCATATACGTCAGACACTTACTTAATTGGTTTTGCTATTTTTAGTTGAAGATTGAATTATCATAATTTTTAATGAAACAAACATCAAAATCGAGTGATGCGTTCTCTTTTTATTAATTTTTAAATTAATTTCCTTATATATAGCACAAGGAAAAACAATAAAATACATAAGAAATTCGCCGTTACAGAATTTCTAACCCCATATTGTTTTACATAAATCCTAAAACACATTTTAGACCAAAGTGTATGCAACATAATTGTTTTAAACTATTTATTTATAATTGTTTTTAAAATGCATTATATATCACTAAGTGAGCGTTTTTGTGTATAGGAATTGCCGTTTTTTGACCAAATTTTGAAAAATTCATGTACGTACAATCGATCATATCTCGAGAACTACATACCCGATTGCTATCAAACAAAAACCTTCTGAAAAAGGAAATTCCACAGTTTCTAATCGCTATATTATCTCACTTTTTCCAGTACAATTTGACCAATTTTCCTGACTCAACCCCCGTCCCCCTTAAAGGGGACTCAAGGAAAACACTAACTTAGAGACGATTTGTTTTAATTTTTAACATCTAATCTAATGATTTTGAAATTTTGACCAAAAAGAGCCAAAAAGGTGAAACAAAATGGAAACTTTTTTTTGTTTTGGCACATTTTAGTGAAAATGTCAAAACATATAAGATCAGGTTTAAAAAAAAATCTTCCCTTAGTTAGTGTCTTTACATCATCATCAACATGATCAAACGATTTGGGCATTTTTAACTCAAAATTGTATTTGTTAGCTTTGTTTAAAAAATGTAGGTCAAAAAAGTGATGTTTTGTGATTTTCTCAAAAAAAACCCAACATTTTTGGGCAAATTGATGTCAAATATGGATTCTCTGATCCATTTACTTTCCTAAAATGTATACTTTTATACACATTTGAGTCAAAGTTCAATAATTACAGCACTCACAAAATTCCAACAAATATTTTACTTGAAAGTCCCCCATGAAGAGAGGGGGTTCAAGAGGTCAAAAAATTTCGCACAGTCCCAAAAAAATCACACAGTCCAAAAAGTATCGCACAATAAATGTACTTCATGTACAATTTTTCCTTCTATTTCGCTAATAACCTCGATCTTTTTTCTCAAATTTTTCCTATTTCCTTTTTTTCTCACCCCTTTTTTTTTTTTAGGGGGGTGGGGGCGGGGGCCCAAATTGGTTTTTTTCGTCGGGGGGGGGGGGGGGCATTTGCCCCCCCCCTGCCCCCCCCCCCCCCCCCTGAGCTACGCCACTGCCTGGGTAGACTACAATAGAGCGCCCTCATGGAATAAACTGCAATAATACTGTTTAAAAAACACCTTGGAAACTCTATTGATTATAAATTATATGTTAAAACACTCAGGGGATTGGTGGTCGGGGAGGTCAAAACAAGGATGAAATCAACCCCAGGACTGTCCGGATCATTCTAAGTCCGGATCATTCTAAAACAACCCTGGGACAGTCCACCCTGGGACTGTCCACCCTGGGACTGTCCACCCCGGGACTGTCCACCCCGGGACTGTCCACCCCGGGACTGTCCATCCCGGGACTGTCCACCCCGGGACTGTCCGCCCCGGGACTGTCCGCCCCGGGACTGTCCGCCCCGGGACTGTCCGCCCCGGGACTGTCCGCCCCGGGACTGTCCACCTAGGGACTGTTTCTAACCCTAACCCTAACTCTAACCCTAACCCTAACACTAACCCTATCCACCCAGGGTTGGCCTACCCAGGGTTGGCCTACCCAGGGTTGGCCTACCCCGGGACTGTCCACCCCGGGACTGTCCACCCCGGAACTGTCCACCCCGGGACTGTCCACCTAGGGACTAACCCTAACCCTAACACTAACCCTAAACCTAACCCTATCCATCCACCCAGGGTTGGCCTACCCCGGGACTGTCCACCCAGGGACTGTTTCTAACCCTAACCCTAACCCTAACCCTAACCCTAAACCTAACCCTATCCACAGGGTTGGTCTACCCCGGGACTGTCTACCCCGGGTGGAAAGTCATGTGGGTATTTCCATTGCTGCATATAGACATAGCAATTTAAATATTCTTTTTATGACTTGTTGTAGGTATCAGAACAATTTGAGACCATTTTCATTAAAATCGGAGCAGTTTGAAAATTTGACCCCTGGACAAAGAATTTGATGAAAATGTTGACCTTTGACTTATTTGGCCCGATATCTCGGAAACTAAACATCTGGTGGATAAACAACCATGACTATTTTCTCCTTATATTTGGATGAAACAAATATAATGCGATACGAGGACTTGTGTTTGACATGCTCCTCTAAAAATACACAGAGTAGCTCTAACGGGCCGATGACGTCGAGGGATGACTCTGTGATCTAACTCTATAACAAACTCCAGGCGATTTAACACTTTCGTGAAAAGTTCATCATCTACCATACCATTCCAGAATATATATTGTTTTCTTGATGTTATATTTTATTATATTGTTATATATATGTTGTTGGTGTGTAAATAAATCTTATGAATGAATGAATAAATGAATGAAAGGAATGAATGAATGATTGAAAATGCGTCCCACGCGTTCACCAACCACCAGGCATTTTCAGATTCAGATACCTCTAAAGGTTTATGAAAATAGTTGTGAACACGTCCTCCGGTGTTTGTTGACTGTAATAAATTAACTACGCATGATGTAAAATATTGCCACAGAATTTTCAATTGTCATGAACATGATGCACAGAGGGAAAGAGAGATACAGCATACCGTAGTCGCTGTGATAAACATATGCCCCTGGTTTTACTGACTATAAAAAATTAACTACGAGTATTTATGTTGTTAAAAGTTACGGCAGAAATTTTTATTTTTTGACGGGGGAGATGACGAGCCCGTCATTTGAAACGACGTTTCTAAGTCGTAACCTTTTCACAAACCCTAAAATTCGCGGCATTTGCCTTATTTGATTAACTTGCATTAATCATCTTCTGAAGCGATTTTGTTGTAAAATGTAATTGATATTGTTATAATATGAAGGTAAGAGGACACAGTAAGTTATTTCAGCTATTTGGATGCCATTTAGTAATATACTAAGCTATTTGGATGCTATTTTGTATTATATTATATGATTTAGTAATATACTGAGTCACTGAGTCCACGGCCACGGCACGGCCTCTTTGTTCCGTGTTGCCCTGGCTCTCGCAATTAGCCCAATGATTATGGCGAACCCTAGACTACATCCCCCAGTCATCAATATTACCGTACGGACGCTAAAGCTGTACAAATATCGGAGCCTGCAAGATAGCGACATAAGAGGGCGGCTGAGAGTTACAGTCTAGGTGAACCCTTCAATATGATTAGCCCAATGATATGGCAACAACCCCTCGACCTTTGCCATGCACTGTTAGTGCAATGCAGTGCTGTTATACAACTGCGTGTGTAATGAATACATCGATGGTATGGACGGCCGGAGACATTTTGGAATATTTCTTGAGACATTTTGGACGTTGTTGTTTGATACTGGATCATCAGATTTCAATTCTCGTAGGAAATTATATACTGGTATGTTATTTTTCAAGCCATATCGGTGTATAATTTCACCAAGAATATGTAATCTAAAACCATCATGGAATAATACAACGCTACGGCTTGAATGCCTTTGTTTGATTGACTGAGATGAATACCTCATCAAATCTCCAAATAACTTGGTAAATATTTCAAAATAAATAAGAAAAATACTTGTTGTAAAACTTGAACATTGGCCAAGGTACCAAATAAAAGTGTACACCCTCCTCTATTTAGTTAAAAAATCTGTAGATTCTAACTCTTCTCAGATTATTGGCTAAACTATTTTAAAAATCATTATTCACCTCTAAAAAGTGTCAACAATTTGTTTAAATCGCGACTGTTTGCGATGCGTAGTATTCCCAATGACTATGTATCGCTAGAAAACCTGTCGACTTCAGCCCCTTAAAAATCCACATTTATCAATAAATTTTATTTTCTGTCATCGATTGTTTTTATAATACACATCATTTGCGATAAATTCTGGAGTTTCATAATAATTTAGTCATGACTTCGACCAAAAAACGGCAATTTCACAACGTACTTTCAGGGTGGAAATGTTGGCGTATGGTATACATGCGTTGTGCAGAGATTTCCGCGTAGCTGACGGCCTGCAGATGGGTCAGTGTGTTGTATACGTACACTGCGTGCACTGATGCCCGGGACTGATAATGCTGAGCATGTTTAGCAAAGTCTAAAACCGCCGCAAATAAAATGGATAAGCCTATTTTCATTTTCAAACTTTAAACAGAAGGTACCAGTCTTTCATAAAAAAAGTTTTACATAACCTATTTCTCAATGTGTCCTTATAATATTTCTGAATGATTCGGTGTCCACCATACAACTTTAATTACCCCAATCCAACTTCTTCATCAATGTTAACCATACGTCTTAAAGGTTGTTGACCCTATTCTAGATTTAAGGGCATCATCAGTGTAATGAGAAATGGGACCTTTCATTTGATATCAAAAACACTTTTGAATCCCTTAGAGTTAAATTGTTAGGAAACATAGTAGCAACGCTGTTTGTTAATGTCTGTTCTTGAACTTTCAACAGTCTTCTATCTCCCCCGTCCAGTTTTTTTTAAATACCTTGTTATGACTGAGAGTTGCTGTGATAAAGATATACACCTCTGGTTTACAGATTATAACAAATTAAGTATTGAAGATGTAAAAATGCTGAATGGGGTATTCAAATGTAACGTTTTAAAGCCTTTTATTAACAAGGTGCCGATTGCTTCAACCATAGCAGGTTGCAGGGTGTTACGCTCTTTCCAATACTAGTACTACAAATTTCAAAGCCTATCCCACAATTTGTTAAATTAGAAAATCGCGATACACTAAGGCAATCTGGGGGGAAATTTAAATAATTAAGTCAGTCCTTGCCAATACTTGTTTGTATTTAACTTTGCAGTAACATTGAAATGGATAAATGCATTTTGAACGGTAATTTCATGCTTTCATTGGTACGATGTAATTAACACCTTTTGACTAGTCTGTAATATAATATGCTGAACAAATTGAATTAATTGAATTGAATTGAATTGAATTGAATTGAATTGGATTGAATTGAATTGAATTGAATTGAATTGAACGGAACTGAAGTGGATTGAAATTAATTGAATTATAAACTAAACTAAACTTCTAAACAAAAACAAAACCAAGCAAAACCAAACCAAACCATACCAAACTAAACCAAACCAAGGTAATCAAAACGAATTAAAATAAAATAAAAATGAAATGAAATGAAATGAAATGAAATGAAATGAAATGAAATGAAATGAAATGAAATGAAATGAAATGAAATGAAATGAAATGAAATGAAATGAAATGAAAAAAAATAGAAAATAAAATAAAAATGGAATGGAATGGAATGGAATGGATTGAATTGAATTGAATTGAATTGAATTGAATTGAATTGAATTGAATTGAATTGAATTGAATTGAAATTAATTGAAATTAATTGAAACACTTACCACATATAGAAAAGCATACAAATATATGCCACAGCTGGTGAACATAGAATATAAACGACAACCCGAATACGGTTATTACCCCTCCAACAATGCACATCGGTCTGCATCCAAATCGGGCACTAAGATATCCGGAGAGGGGCACTGTTGAAAAAGAGGAATGAGAACCAATGTGTTAATATTCTAGCTTTTGTTTCGGTTCGGGGTGCCAAATAATTCCAGTAACATTCGCACGCCACTGTTTTGCTGCACGGATAGGCTTTCATACTGAATAAATGATGATGGCGAATGGACGGGCACTGAATGATAATGACGAATGGAAGGCATTGAAGGGAAACCGTAAACGAATGGGGCATTCATTATACTTAGAATGGGTATTCATATGATTGGATTGGGATTCTTACTGAATGGATGGGTATTCATACTGAATGTTTGAGAGTTCATACAGAATGTTCGGGAATTCATACTGAATGGATGGGTATTCATACTGAATGGATGGGAATTCATACTGAATGGATGGGTATTCATACTGAATGGATGGGAATTTACAGTGAATGGATTAGCATTCACACTAAATGGATCAGCATTCATACCGGATGAATGGATACAATTCATTATGAATGGAGGGGCATTTACACGGAATACTCAATATAATCGCATTGATCTTCCCCAAAATAAGTTGATAGCATTAAAATGATAAACTTGTATTTATAAAGAATAGGTCTATAGAAGGAAGTTTCTTCTAATGATGGCCAATCATACAGAGAGTACGAACTTTTGTAGCCTACCCACCGCTCGCTCAACCATACTAATGGATCATCATATCGTTCATATAGGCTACACCTCAGGTTCTGTCATCTTCTTGAACATCTGCAATTTAATCTGCATACATTCTTATACAAACAAATTCTACAAATTTTGTCAGTATAATTTGATACCTCATTGAGCATGTTGAGAAGATAAGTTAGAGGTGAAGAAACAAAATATACAGTTTAAAAAACATTTCAATTAGACGTTGCGTACATACAAGAAAACACTTACCGGTTGAGAATGTTACAAGTGCTCTTGTAGAAGATATCCATCCCGTTGTCTGAACTGTGACCTGGAAGAATTCTCTCCAGTGAACCTCAAATACACCCATAGTAAAAATAAAACCCATGGTAAGCATTAAACTGGTGGTTGCCGATGCAAGTACACACCAACTAAACCCGGTGTCCATTTGGTCTGTCTTGTGGTCTTTCGGGTGTTCTATCGAGCGTTTTGTCGCGTGTTCTACCGGGCTTTCTATCGAGCGATCTATCGCGTGTTCTATCGGGCTTTCTATCGGGAGTTCTATCAATTGTTCCATAGGGTGTGCTATCGGGCGTACCAGGTGACCGGTGCTTATCGGGTCTGTATTAGGGTCTGCATCATCAACAGCGCAAACCGTCAAACTGCCATCATTTGAGTCTGAATCCATCTGTCTAAATCCTATCGGTTTGGGGTCCATTGTGTGCGATAAGGTTCACCCAACCCGGCTGTGATCAGATCATATTCTTCTGGGACTTCCAGACCTAAACAAAACATAACATAATTATATAAATTCCTATCTGGGAAATCCTAAAACCTGTCCCAGATGCCACAATGCCACAGAGAAAAAAGTAATACTATGATATAATATACATACACTACATAAACTACAATACCATTTGGAATAGCATAACTACCTATATAAATGTTTATCCGGATAATCCCAAAACATGCCCAGATGCCACAATACCCAAGTGAGAAAAAATAATACTATTACAGGGTGAATCAAAAAACATTGTGCACGATTTGAAACGGCCGTTTGACCTTGATGCGTGAATTGAACCATGGAATTCTTGTTGTCTGTATAAACATGATAAAGCGTTGTTAATCTAGTTTATCCTCCCCAAAAATGAAAGTAATCGACTAAAAAATAAGCAAACTGTACCATGTTTTGTAAACTGTCCGCATTTTTCGCCATTCCAATGGGATTTACACAGTTAAGACATAAATATTGCAGCAGCATGATGATATGGAGTGAGAAAGGCATTGTTGTGCCTGTAATTTATTACAGGTTCCTGGTATATTAAATGAGCCAAAGGTGGTAAAACATTGTAGAAATAAATAATACTTCACAAACTAAAAATATTGCACAAATGAAATGTTCTGAAGACACTTACTTTCTTGATAATTGCACTGAAAAGTCATTCACACGGTATGAGTTACGGTCTTCTGCTAAAGGTGTTTTCTTAAGGCATACAATAAAATGTTAGCTTCCTTGCAATTCAAAATAGAAAAAGTTTAGTTGTTTGCTGATAAGTTTTGTTAATGAAGCCTTCCTTCGACATAGCCATCATTTTGCTGAAGACATGTGTGTGCCCTGTCCAACATGTTGCGAACAGCTCGTATAACCATTCCCCTGTTGCGGTGTAGCCTGTCATGCCTGTCACTTCGGCTCTGACACGTGCCTCCACTTCTTGAAGACTTTTTGCCTTCTTGGTCTGTAACAGGTGATGCTTGTATTCAGATTTGCATTTTCATTTGACAACTCAGTATCAGACTATTAATTACTTATCCCAGAGTGAAAGAATGATTTTACAGGAACATTTTGACAATTAATGTGATAATAATGACCATTTTAGCAAAACCAATTTTACTGTGTGTAAATCCCATTGGAATGGCAAAAAAACGCGGTCAGTTTACGAAACTTGCCATGCACAGTTTGCTTATTTTAAAGTTGATTACTCTCATACTTTGGGAGGATAAACTAGATTAACAACGCTTTATACAAACAACAAAAATTCCATGGTTCAATGCACGCATCAAGGTCAAATGACCGCTTCAAATCGTGCACAATGTTTTTTTGATTCACCCTGTACACTCTTAGAAAAAATGGTTCGTTTAAGAACCCTTTTTTGTCCCGCGGGGAGCACCTTTTGGCCTAAAAGGTTCTAAAAAGAACCTTAGAATGGTTCTTTGAAGAACTTTCAAATTTTAAATAAGACATAAAGGTATATTTACTTTTTTGTTTTTATATAATATGCAAATTCAAGAGAAATGTAAACAAATTTAGTCCTTTTCAACTGTTAAAAATCATTTCTTCTTGGCTAAAAACATTTTTTACCGTTTTACCAAGAACCATTGAGGGTTCTCCATAATTTTTCCCCAAAAGGTTCTTGAAGCTTGAGGAACCATTTTCTTGGCTAAAGAACCCTTTTAGAACCTTTTTTGGTTCTAAAAGGAACCCAATGAAATTTCTATAGGGTTCCTTTTAGAACCAAAAAAGGTTCTAAAAGGGTTCTTTAGCCAAGAAAATGGTTCCTCAAGCTTCAAGAACCTTTTGGGAAAAAATTATGGAGAACCCTCAATGGTTCTTGGTAAAACGGTAAAAAATGTTTTTAGCCAAGAAGAAATGATTTTTAACAGTTGAAAAGGATTAAATTTGTTTACATTTCTCTTGAATTTGCATATTACATAAAAACAAAAAAGTAAATATACCTTTAGGTCTTATTTAAAATTTGAAAGTTCTTCAAAGAACCATTCTAAGGTTCTTTTTAGAACCTTTTAGGCCAAAAGGTGCTCCCCGCGGGACAAAAAAAGGTTCTTAAACGAACCATTTTTTCTAAGAGTGTATAGTATACTATATACATGAACTAGGAACACTTTTAAGGACATACCTTTATTTTTCGTGAGTTCTAAGCATGTAGGATAAACCCATATCGGTCATCCGATATCCCATAATTCTATATTGTGATATCCTATTTAGTTGAGCAAAACGGACCATTTATTGTGGCACCTATACATTTTATCACTTGAAAACATTGTGTCGTTAATTTTTACAGATAGCATAAAAATTGTATGAAAAAAAGTGATGGTGCCAAAAATATCTACGTATGATTGTTGTGTTCGTTAGATCCAATCCTATGTAATTACTCCAATATTATTATGATTTAATATTCGGTAGACAATGCACAGTTTTGTAACGACACACATGATTGCTTCCAAAATGTCATACAACTATAGGATAAAGATCTGACTGTACTTCCATGGTCTGACGGACTCAATCCGTTGATATTTCGCCTGCGCATGTAGGAGCATGAAGGTGACTTCTGAGACTCAATCCGTTGATATTTTCCCTGCGTATGTAGGAGCATGAATGTGATCCGAGACTCAGTCCGTTGATATTTTCCCTGCGCATGTAGGAGCATGAAGGTGATCCGAGACTCAATCCGTTGATATTTTCCCTGCGCATGTAGGAGCATGAAGGTGACCTCTGAGACTCAATCCGTTGATATTTCCCCTGCGCATGTAGGAGCATCGGAAAGTGACTTGAGACCCAATCCGTTGATATTTTCCCTGCGCATGTAGGAGCATGAAAGTGACCTGAGACTCAATCCGTTGATATTTTCCCTGCGCATGTAGGAGCATGAAAAAAAGTGACCTGAGACTCAATATTTTGATATTTTCCCTGCGCATGTAGGAGCATGAAAGTGACTTGAGACTCAATCCGTTGATATTTTCCCTGCGCATGTAGGAGCATGAAAGTGACCTGAGACTCAATCCGTTGATATTTCCCCCTGCGCATGTAGGAGCATGAAGGTGACCTGAGACTCAATCCGTTGATATTTTCCCTGCGCATGTAGGAGCATGAAAGTGACCTGAGACTCAATCCGTTGATATTTTCCCTGCGCATGTAGGAGCATGAAAATGACTTGAGACTCAATCCGTTGATATTTTCCCTGCACATGTAGGAGCATGAAGGTGATCCGAGACTCAATCCTTTGATATTTTCCCTGCGCATGTAGGAGCATGAAGGTAACCTGAGACTCAATCCGTTGATATTTTCCCTGCGCATGTAGGAGCATGAAAGTGACCTGAGACTCAATCCGTTGATATTTTCCCTGCGCATGTAGGAGCATGAAAGTGACTTGAGACTCAATCCGTTGATATTTTCCCTGCGCATGTAGGAGCATGAAAGTGACTTGAGACTCAATCCGTTGATATTTTCCCTGCGCATGTAGGAGCATGAAAGTGACCTGAGACTCAATCCGTTGATATTTCCCCCTGCGCATGTAGGAGCATGAAGGTGACCTGAGACTCAATCCGTTGATATTTTCCCTGCGCATGTAGGAGCATGAAAGTGACCTGAGACTCAATCCGTTGATATTTTCCCTGCGCATGTACAGGCTGTATCAAAATGATTTGTACTCTGATATGTTCCATTTTCAAAAAAGCATTAAAAATATAAAATCTCTGATAAATACAATATTTTTGATTTTAATAAATAGGGAATTATGTCAACTTATTGATCTGATAATCTGAAGATAATTGGCTGTTGTTTCTGACCGCTATTGTCATTCAAATGAAGATCGACGTAATCATGGTTTTATTCGCAGCAACGCAAATTTAATAGGTTCACTGCACAAACTCTTTATAAGTAGTGAATATATGAGTGCAGTCAGGAGGAACTTTGAATTGTGCGCTTCAGATCTATTAACGTTTCGATGAAAATGATAAAAAAAACCAATATTCCTTTAAAATCTTGTAAATTCTGAAAAAAATGTTCGATTGTCGTAAATCAAAATTCTTAGAAAAGATGAAACTTCAATAATTTTGCATATAGAAGCAAAATGGTCTAAATGGTTCGTAACATATCAATAAAAAATCTGAAAAACTGATCAGACCACGGTACAAATCTTTTTGATACAGCCTGTAGGAGCATGAAAATGACTTGAGACTCAATCCGTTGATATTTTCCCTGCACATGTAGGAGCATGAAGGTGATCCGAGACTCAATCCTTTGATATTTTCCCTGCGCATGTAGGAGCATGAAGGTAACCTGAGACTCAATCCGTTGATATTGTCCCTGCGCATGTAGGAGCATGAAAGTGACCTGAGACTCAATCCGTTGATATTTTCCCTGCGCATGTAGGAGCATGAAAGTGACTTGAGACTCAATCCGTTGATATTTTCCCTGCGCATGTAGGAGCATGAAAGTGACTTGAGACTCAATCCGTTGATATTTTCCCTGCGCATGTAGGAGCATGAAAGTGACCTGAGACTCAATCCGTTGATATTTCCCCTGCGCATGTAGGAGCATGAAAGTGACCTGAGACTCAATCCGTTGATATTTTCCCTGCGCATGCAGGAGCATGAAGGTGACCTGAGACTCAATCCGTTGATATTTTCCCTGCGCATGCAGGAGCATGGAGGTGATCCGAGACTCAATCCTTTGATATTTTCCCTGCGCATGTAGGAGCATGAAGGTGACCTCTGAGACTCAATCCGTTGATATTTTCCCTGCGCATGTAGGAGCATGAAAGTGACCTGAGACTCAATCCTTTGATATTTTCCCTGCGCATGTAGGAGCATGAAAGTGATCCGAGACGCAATCCTTTGATATTTTCCCTGCGCATGTAGGAGCATGAAGGTGATCCGAGACTCAATCCTTTGATATTTTCCCTGCGCATGTAGGAGCATGAAAGTGACCTGATACTCAATCCTTTGATATTTTCCCTGCGCATGTAGGAGCATGAAATTGACCTGAGACTCAATCCTTTGATAGTTTTCCTGCGCATGTAGGAGCATGAAAGTGACCTGAGACTCAATCCGTTGATATTTCCCCTGCGCATGTAGGAGCATGAAGGTGATCCGAGACTCAATCCTTTGATATTTGCCCTGCGCATGTATATAGGAGCATATGAAAGTGACCAGAGACTAAATCCGTTGATATTTTCCCTGCGCATGTAGGAGCATGAATGTGATCCGAGACTCAATCCGTTGACATTTTCCCTGCGCATGTAGGAGCATGAAGGTGATCCGAGACTCAATCCTTTGATATTTGCCCTGCGCATGTATATAGGAGCATATGAAAGTGACCCGAGGCTCAATCCGTTGATATTTCCCCTGCGAATGTAGGAGCATGAATGTGATCCGAGACTCAATCCGTTGACATTTTCCCTGCGCATGTAGGAGCATGAAGGTGATCCGAGACTCAATCCGTTGATATTTTCCCTGCGCATGTAGGAGCATGAATGTGATCCGAGACTCAATCCTGACTATAATGTTGACCCTGATCTACCTGACCACGACCCAAATTATAAAGGAGACGTGGATCAGCTACAGCTTCATTTTCACGACTCAAATATTGAACGCGTGAATTCAACTTATGCATGCACAGGGGAAATATCAACGGATTGAGTCTCCGGTCACTTTCATGCTCCTACATGCGCAGGGAAACTATCAAAGGATTGAGTCTCAGGTCACTTTCATGCTCCTACATGCGCAGGGAAAATATCAACGGATTGAGTCTCAGGTCACCTTCATGCTCCTACATGCGCAGGGGAAATACCAACGGATTGAGTCTCCGGTCACTTTCATGCTCCTACATGCGCAGGGAAACTATCAAAGGATTGAGTCTCAGGTCACTTTCATGCTCCTACATGCGCAGGGAAAATATCAAAGGATTGAGTCTCGGATCACCTTCATGCTCCTACATGCGCAGGGGAAATATCAACGGATTGAGTCTCTGGTCACTTTCATGCTCCTACATGCGCAGGGAAAATATCAACGGATTGAGTCTCAGGTCACCTTCATGCTCCTACATGCGCAGGGGAAATATCAACGGATTGAGTCTCTGGTCACCTTCATGCTCCTACATGCGCAGGGAAAATATCAACGGATTGAGTCTCAGGTCACCTTCATGCTCCTACATGCGCAGGGGAAATATCAACGGATTGAGTCTCTGGTCACCTTCATGCTCCTACATGCGCAGGGGAAATATCAACGGATTGAGTCTCTGGTCACCTTCATGCTCCTACATGCGCAGGGGAAATATCAACGGATTGAGTCTCTGGTCACCTTCATGCTCCTACATGCGCAGGGAAAATATCAACGGATTGAGTCTCAGGTCACCTTCATGCTCCTACATGCGCAGGGAAAATATCAACGGATTGAGTCTCGGATCACCTTCATGCTCCTACATGCGCAGGGAAAATATCAACGGATTGAGTTTCAGGTCACCTTCATGCTCCTACATGCGCAGGGGAAATATCAACGGATTGAGTCTCTGGTCACCTTCATGCTCCTACATGCGCAGGGGAAATATCAACGGATTGAGTCTCTGGTCACCTTCATGCTCCTACATGCGCAGGGAAAATATCAACGGATTGAGTCTCAGGTCACCTTCATGCTCCTACATGCGCAGGGGAAATATCAACGGATTGAGTCTCTGGTCACCTTCATGCTCCTACATGCGCAGGGGAAATATCAACGGATTGAGTCTCTGGTCACCTTCATGCTCCTACATGCGCAGGGGAAATATCAACGGATTGAGTCTCTGGTCACCTTCATGCTCCTACATGCGCAGGGGAAATATCAACGGATTGAGTCTCTGGTCACTTTCATGCTCCTACATGCGCAGGGAAAATATCAACGGATTGAGTCTCAGGTCACCTTCATGCTCCTACATGCGCAGGGGAAATATCAACGGATTGAGTCTCTGGTCACTTTCATGCTCCTACATGCGCAGGGAAAATATCAACGGATTGAGTCTCAGGTCACCTTCATGCTCCTACATGCGCAGGGGAAATACCAACGGATTGAGTCTCAAGTCACTTTCATGCTCCTACATGCGCAGGGAAAATATCAACGGATTGAGTCTCGGATCACCTTCATGCTCCTACATGCGCAGGGAAAATGTCAACGGATTGAGTCTCGGATCACATTCATGTTCCTACATGCGCAGGGAAAATATCAACGGATTGAGTCTCGGATCACCTTCATGCTCCTACATGCGCAGGGAAAATGTCAACGGATTGAGTCTCGGATCACATTCATGCTCCTACATGCGCAGGGAAAATATCAACGGATTGAGTCTCGGATCACCTTCATGTACCGCTCCTACATGCGCAGGGAAAATGTCAACGGATTGAGTCTCGGATCACATTCATGCTCCTACATTCGCAGGGGAAATATCAACGGATTGAGCCCAACACAGACGAGCATTCAAGAACTCAGGTGATGGGCACAATGTCTGAGACAATGGAATGGAAACCTATAATTCTCCCTCCTCCAATCGTAACAATAACATCAGATGCATCAATGGAGGGATGGGGAGGCCACTGTGGGAAGCTACAGACAGGGGGCAGATGGTCCACGAAAGAGAAATGTCACCATATAAATTACCTGGAACTGTTAGCGTCTTTCCTGGCCCTTCAGACATTTGCGTCGCTCCACAAAAACGAAAGAGAAATGTCACCATTTATCACATCACATTTATATATACCTTCTTTTGTATATAAATTAGATTTTAAGTTTACCTTCTTATAGACATGTCTCAATTGTGCACGAAATGTGTGTTTGTGGCAGGCTTGTATACATGCAGCGTAGCATGACTTGTGCTATACCTATTATTATAAAATGTATTAACCATGATAGCCCAGGACTACATGTAGGAGCGTGTTAAACGCCGAAGAGGTTAAACATGAAGGTTAAACACGAAGGTTAAACCACAACAGGGGTAATCACAATCGTCTGCATCTACAGTTCGTCATTTTCTACCGAATTAGTTCTCTAAGCGGTAATCATGTCATTTGCAACGTTGCGTTGTATAGCGTCCATGTTTCATGTTACAGTTTGGTTGATAAGATACCGTATCTGATCATAGTTTTACACGTGACAAATATATGATCTGATCGAGGTACAAAGTATAAAGTCTTCTTCGCCGTGCGGCAGAAGTTTTACTTCCTAAAATGTAAATTATATACCAATGAGTTATGTATTTTTCCTGAAAAGTATGCAAATGGTTGAAAAAGATAACACACAGCTTTCTCGATTACTTTCATGTTGGGTACACGGAGAGAATGTAATCGAGTAAATGTTGGGTAAATTGCTGAATACGTGACTCATGTTGATCGGGATGTTGATCTGGTTTGGTGAACGAAACAGAGAAAGATTCCGGGATGTGAACCCCTAACTTACAATGCAACAGTATAGACCATTTCAAATTGAGATCGCCTCGGAAAAACAGGTCACGTGGAGTAGTAGGTGCGTAGTGCGTTCTTCGCAACGGTTGATCGCATTCATAAAAGTGGTTGTCCGTATTAATGGTTTACTATGTTCACATACAAGCGTACACCCGAGAGAAGTAAAACCAGTAGCGCGAATATATCAACAATATACCGTATGGTGTCGATACCGGCAACTTCAAAATGTATCGAGCTGAAGGTCAAATGGGAAGGTATAATAATAATAATAATAATAACACTAATGATAATAATAATAATAATAACACTAATAATAATAATAATAATAATCATTTATAAAGCGCATTAAACAAGTGGTATCTATGCGCTGTACCAGGCGCGTAGCTAGGATTTTTTCAGGGGGGGGGGGCAAGATCCCCATAACGGTCCCTATTTCAAAGAAACCAGGTCAAAAAACGGCTGATTTAACATGATTTTCCGCCTTTTTCGTCCACATTTTGCCAATTTTTCCCCGTCCGGAGGGGGGGGGGGGGGGGGGGGGGGGGGGGGGGCAGTCTGCCCCCGCCCCCACTCGCTACGCTACTGCGCTGTACAACTAACAAACGACTAAAGACCAATTTTAAAACTATGTAAAAACACATAAATTTAGACAGCTAAAGATGAAAACCCAACTGCCAGCAGGTGGCTAGAAGTAAACGAGCAAATTTGCAATATAATACACTAAAATGACAATATATAATTACGTTGATATGTGTGTAAAACAATAAAATGCATTAATAGCAGAGCGTCAATATACAAGTATTAAAACACAAATATATAGATATTATTTTAAAAATACCACTGAAGCATATTGTAGTACATGACTAAAAAATCAGATGCCATAGGCAGTTTTAAAAAGATGAGTCTTAAGTCCTGATTTGAATTTAGTCACTGTTGGTAATGTCCTGATGTTGTCCGAGAGTGCATTCCACAGCTTGGGTGCAATTACAGAAAAAACCCGAATATCCCCGAATATCTTTTGTCTCACCGTTTTTGTTACTGAAATACCGCCAAATTCAACTTTGTCAGAAGAAATGGTCATGATTCATCAAACTGATACCAAAACACTCGGCTAATCGGAAACATTCGGAACCGATCGAAAACACTTCGGATTTGAAATGGTCTATAGGATTAATATTATCAGGGGGAACACAAGTAATGGGAAGAAACGGGATATGACCAAATTATTTACATTCGAGACGGCCTATAAACTGTTTGACTCGGAACTACAACATATTATTCAGATTTTTACCAATGGAAATAAGTACATTGATTTTAAGACCCGATTTTAGACTCATTTCAGCGATGTTTAGTTGAAGGTGGAGCGATTATGATCGCAAGGATTACCAACTCTATCGATAATCGACCGTACATCCAAGTCTTTCAATAGCATGAATAGAATACTGCTGGTAGCCCCGATCGACAATACACTTCGTTGACTGAAAGCATGTATAAGTGACTGACCTTATGCATTCAGGGCTCAATGGTCGTCTCCTCTAAGTCACGTGTCCAGTAAATTTACTTGATTATTTTTTTCCGTAGCCTATACCAGACTGTTCGTGGTTGTGTTTTAGATATTTAAAATATCCAGTATAGTTTTCAGCAAGGTCAGTAAATCCCGTTTTCAGCTAAGGCAGCAAGTCATTTTGCAGGCGCAAGCGTGACTCGATCTGAATTTTTACACTCAATCGACCGTTGGTCTTTTTGAGCTTGCGACGACTTTTATTCATTAACTTCATTTAATTCGATTCATGCGCAGTTTGCTGCATTTTCTGTGATCAATATCATCTTGTTTCAGACGCGTGGTACAGCGGAACGATGTATGTACGTGCTACCACATCGGTTGTCAGTTCCACTGCGACTTACGTGTAGATCTAGTTATAGACCTCTGACTACCCCAATCTCTGACTACCCCAATTCAGTGTACGTCCGAGGCAGCTTGCTGCTGAGGGAGTAAAAGAATAGGCAGAAATGTGTATTGCATGCAGCTTGTGTTCTTGGGCAAGGCACTTGCCGCACTTGCCTCTCTCCATCCAGGTATCAGAGGCATATTATGTCATCTTTTCCAGGGGGGGCCCTCTATTCATGATTTTTTTTAGAAAGTAGATTTTCTTGCAGATTTTCATTTCTGATCATAAATCATGAATATATTCTGAGTTACAGAGCGATACGATTCCTAATTGATTTAAAATCATTTCATTTTTGTAGTATTCAAGGATGCCATGTTATATTCTGACTGCCTTATTTGGTTTGCCATTTACACAGCTGCCACGACATATAATAATGGGGACAAGTCTTAGAATGTGTGTGGTCTAGTGGATAGATCGCAGGTCTCACAATACAAAGGTTGTGAGTTCGAGCCCCGCTACGGCCAACATGTTTGTAATCCTTAGGCAAAGTACTTAGTCTCAATTGCCTCGTGGTTCGGAAGTCACGTAGAAATGGTGGTCTCGTGCATCGGAAGAGCAAAATCCGAGCACGTTAAAAAAAGGTCACAGACTCCTTCGTAAAGAGTAGGGGATCATCCCGGTCTGTGTACACAAAAACTCATGTCCCTAGGTTTCAGGGGCACTGTACCGTTAATGCCCGATATAGGGCGCTGTGTACAGTATAACAGTATGCAGACAGTATGTAGTCCTACAGTACATGTATGTATGACCATCTGTGCAAATAAAGAAGACATTATGTCCATACACAACTGACAGTGTTATTAAGCATAGTCTTAATCCAATTAGTTATTTTGTCACCAAAGTTAAATAGTTTAAGGGAACATAATATATGAAGTCTCTTTTTATCGTATCGAATGGGTTTTTTTTAAATCAATACAGATCATAGCACCCTTAATAAAGATTATTTTTCTCTGTGTACTTCAAAATATCTTCAGTTAAACGTATGTTTAAGTTTGCACCCAGATTTTCAAGGAAACAGTTTAGATCGGTATTAATGAATGGGTCCAAAAGATCCAGAGTTGTGAAAATAAGCTATTATGATTATTTGCCGAGTTGACTGCAAACGATTGGGCCCTGGCGCGGCAAGCAATTAATCTATCTCGATTTTCGGCAAGTCGCGTGTGCTCGCCGCTTTTAATAATACTTAACTGTACTTGAATTGAAGTTACTGGATTGCATTCGTTTGAATAACAAATGACATATAACATCAGTAGTGTAGCCAGGGCCCCCCCCCCCCCCCCCCCCCCCCTGAAAAACAATTGACCGGGAAAATTGGGAAGGCAAAGGAAGGGCCAAATAAAGGAGAAAGGAAGACAAATTAGTTGGAAAATTGCAGTTTTTCACGCCGGTAGGGGGTCGCAACGCCTTTAACCCCCATCCCCCTCCCTCAACGGTAAATCAAAAAGTTACCTGAAAAACCTGGTTACACCTTTATACATTATTGGTATTTATATAGCGCTGCTACATCGAGATCGTAGCGCTTTATGACAAAACAAAAATAAGCATACTCAACAAAACCAAACTAATTACTGTACAAATGGGTTTTAAGAGCTTTTTTTAAAATGGCTACAGATGGAGACTCTCTGATGTGAATTGGGAGGTCATTCCAGATGGAGGGGGCAGTGTAATAAAATGTCCTACGTTCAGCAGAATGTAGGAGCTTGGTGGTTTTATGAACAGTTAGACGGGTGGTGTCTGATGCTGAACGCAGGTTAGGTCGAGCAGGGTGATAGATGGTGAGCGTTGAAGCGATGTAACTGGGTGCCATATGGTTGAGGCATTTATATACAAATAACATAATTTTAAAAACAATCCTCTTTTCAACAGGAAGCCAATGTAATGCATGTAGACATGGTGTGGCATGGTCCTGTTTACGAACTTGACATATCATCTTCGCGGCCCAATTCTGAATACGTTGCAGCCTGCTTATGTCTGTCTTGTTGGCACCAAGAAGCAGGCCACTTCCGTAATCAATCTTAGACAAGATTAGTGCGCGGATAACAAGATGGCAAGTATCGCGATCAAGAAATCTCCTTATTCGAGAAATATTGCGAAGATGATATCGGTGGGGGAGATTAAAACATCTCCAACACGCAACAACACAGGGCCCATGCTACTCTGAAGGTGAGATGGAATAGCAACAAAAAACTCAGTCTTGTCGTCATTGAGCTTCAGCATATTGCACTTCATCCATTGTTTTAGAGCATCAATGCAACATGACAGTTTGTTCAGAGCAGCGGTGATGGAAGAAGGGTCCTGTGGATTGAAAGTAGTGTATAGTTGTATATCGTCAGCGTACATGTGGAACTCGAGATCAAATGATCTAATTATACGGCCAATAGGTAAAACATAAATAGTAAATCCAAGTGGCCCTACTATGGAGCCTTGGGGTAAGCCAATCTCCGCGGTTTGTGGTTCAGAAAACACACCATTTATGCATACTCTACTAGGTCTATTAAACAGATATGACTTAAACCATTGAAGGACTCTATCACGTACACCAAGATCAAATAACCTGTCCATAAGGATATCATGACTTATGGTATCAAAGGCACTACTCAAATCGAGCAGCACCAAAAATACGCCTTGCCGCTGTGCCAGCCTTGTCAAGATGTCATCCTTAACCTTCATTAAAGCAGTCTCGGTACTATGAGCCTGTTTATAGGCGGACTGTAACTCCTCAGCCAAACAGTGTTTATTGATATGGTTTGTAAGTGTTACACAAGCATGCTTTTCAATGAGTTTTGATATGAATGAAAGGTTAGATACCGGCCTATAATTTTTTTAATTGTTTGGATCAAGCGACGGTTTCTTGATGAGTGATGTGATGATAGAATTCTTCAAACTAGTTGGGAATATACCAGTAGAAAGTGATTCATTGATAATCTGAGTTATACTTGGAACAAATGAGTCAATGTTCTGTTTCATGAACCATGTAGGTACAGGGTCTAGTGCACACGACTTCGTAGGTGCTTTGTTTATCATCTTGAGGACGTCATTTTCACTCAACTTTTCAAACTCGGAGAGCTTTGATGAGTTATGGACAGTAGGACTAGATTGGTCATTTGCATTATCTATCTGTCCATCTGTCAGTGCAAGATAGATTGTCTTGATCTTATCAGTGAAATAAGCGGCGAAGTCGTTGCTCAGATCCTGTGCCGAGTCATGGGCAGGTAATGATTTTTTACCCTCGACCACCGGGTCGAACTGGTGTTCACCGGGAAATATACCCTTTGGACCCCCTGACAAGTGACGCTGGCTACGCTACTGTATAACACGTCATCGGGGATCGGAAACGACAATGCAATCACCTGTAATCACCTGTAGTTGGGCTATTAAGGGTAAGGCGTGAAGCCTTATAAACAGATAAATGCCCATCCAAAACTTATCCTAATATACACTGCAATGTCATTCATATAAAGCTATGTATACATTTACATAGCAGCATTTTGTTGCTGCCACTTTGCTCCCAGCAGCTTTGTTTTGTCACATAGGGCCAAAAAATAAGTAATGTTGTCCTCCACAGCTTTCAGAGAGGAGGGGCGAGCGGGCGGATGTTTTTAAAAAAAATTAAACAATTTCTTATACCAGCGGAAGCTCAAAGTTCAGCCAACAAGAAGTTGTAATCACTCTAAGAGTCGCACATATATGTTATAAACACTTAATTTAATATTCAATGCCATTTAAATTGTTTAAAAAAAGAAAATCTGAAGAAGAAAAAAAAATCTAAAAAGAAAAGAAAAAATCCGGACAAATCTGGGGGACAAAAATCAAAAATCGGAGCGGCCCTAAATATGACGAGCGGGCGGTCGAGGACAACATTACAATTGTTTGTTTGGCCTAGTTGTCCGAGAGCCGCATCTACTCCGTTTTGAAGCTGTTGAGTGTTGTGCGTTGGCTGTCTTTGATGGCAGACTATTCCACGAATTCACAACTCTAGCTATTTGTGAAGGAGTGTGCTCTCTTATTCTAAGTCGGGAGTGTCGTTTTTGTATCTTCAATTTATGTCCTCTGGTTCCTTTACTGTTTTCTGCCATTTTGAAGAGATTTGCTTTCTGCATTCATGATTTTGTATACCTGGATCAGGTCTCCCCTCTTCCTTCTATATGCAAGTGTTGGCAAATCAAGTTTCCTAAACCTTTCTATAGATAGGACGTCAAAGTTTCTTCTTTCGTTATGTTCTGCCATACTGTATGTGTGAGACTCTTTCTGCTGGCCGTAGTGCACGATGCCACATTTGGATACATTGAATCGTAGTTGCCATTTATCCGACCATTCACTTTACGGCTTGTCTAAGTCGTTCTGTAGTTTTTCGCAATCCTAGGGTCTGTACATGCGTAAAAGTCTTTGTGTCATCTGCGAATATCTTGACATAGGTGTCCACGACATCAGGGAGATCGTTGATAAAGATGTCGAAAAGGATTGGTCCAAGCACACTTCCTTGTGAAATACCACTAAGCACATCCTCCCATGAAGAAGGCTCTCCTTTCACAATAACTCGTTGTTTTCTTCCAGTCAGGAAACTTTCTATCCAGTTTAGCAACGATCCATCTATTCCGTACGCTTTTACTTTCTTGAGTATTCGTTGGTGTGGGACGCTGTCAAAAGCTTTTTGAAGTCGAGATACACAACATCCCGCTCCTTCTTCATCAAGCATGGTAGTCCACATTTCCATTATTTCAAGTAGTTGGGTGACACATGATCTACCAGCTCTAAATCTAGCTAATGATTTTATTTAGGTGGCCAGTACTTTCCGAGCTCTGCTCTGATTTGGTCAACCTACCATAGTATATTAATTGTATTGTCATTGTATGTATCTCATTTGTGGAAAATAAACTGAACTGAACTGAACTGAAATCTATGTTGGTCTTCACTTAGAAGATCAGGAACTCCATGAGTTGGTCTCTGATGATGGTCTCAAGTAGTTTGCATAATATTGATGTCAGGCTAAACGGTCTGTAGTTTTGCCGGGGAGGTTACGTCACCTTTGTTGAAGATGGCTGTCACATGGGCTATCTTCCAGTCCTGTAGTGCTCCTTCTGTAAGGGATTTATTGAAGATGTCAGTTAGAGGGGATGAAATTTCCTCCGCCACTTCTTTCAGTACTCTAGGGTGCATTCCATCCGGCCCTGGTGATTTTGATGGATTTAGTTTCTTGAGCGTTTTGGTGACGTCGTCTATCGTCACTGTAAGGTGTTTGTCGCCCTGATAGTTTGTTTCCGGTTCTGGGACATCGGCGCTATCTTCTCGGGTGAAAACACTTGCGAAGAAAGAATTTAGTTCCTCTGCCTTGTCTTTGTCTGAATATGCTACTGAGCCATCTCTTCGTTTTAGGTCACTTATGCCTTTCTTCACCTTTGTTTTGGAGCGTACATATTTCCAAAACCTCTTTCGATTTATCTTAATTACCTCAGCCAATTTTCTTTCGTATGTTCGTTTTGCTCTTCTGACTTCATTCGTGGCTGCGTTTCTGGCTCGGCAGTAGGTTTCATAATCTTTATACTGGTTTGTTTTTGTGAAACGTTTCCAGGCATGATACTTTTTCTTCACCTTTCTCATAGCATCTTTGCTCATCCATAATGGCTTGTGTCGTCTCTCTGGCTCGTTTTTGTCTCGGTTTGATTTTCGGTATGTTATTCTCCATAGCTTCATGCAATTTAGTTGCAAACAATTCTCATGACTTGTTTGCGTCTAGATTCTTCATCTCGTCTTCCCAGTCAATGCTGCTTAGGTCAGTTCTTAGCTTGTCGTAGTCTTCTTTGTTGTAGAGGAATTTCCCGGCAGAGGTGTCATCATTGTTTTCTATGTAACAAAACATGTCGAAGAATAATATGACATGATGGCTTTTTCCTAATGGGCCGAGGCTTTTTATTTCGTCCACCATAGCATCGTCATTGGTAATAACCAGATCAAGAAGGCTTGGTTTCTGTCCCTGTTTGTGTCTAGTGTTGAAATCCACCAGTTGGTACAGGAAGTTGTCTTGCAAGCAGTTTATCAGTTTCCAACTTGGATGACTTACGTTTGCCTAATTGTTGCTTGTCCAACTTTCCCAGTCTATTTCCGGATAGTTGAAATCGCCTAGGATTACTGTGTGGGAGTTTCCTCTGTTGCTGGCTCTATCATGTCTATTGATGAGTTGACATGAATGCTCATTGTTCTCGCTTGATGAGTTGGGGCTATCTATATGCAGCCCACTAGTAGTTTGTCGTTTTCTTTTAGTCTTATGCTTTCTTGGAAGTTATCCCTTGATAAATCATCAACTGGTGATGCTTTCAAGTGTTTCTTGATGTACATGCAGACGCTTCTTCCCCCAGTAGTTGACAAGCATATCCGTCTAGTTCTAACTCTGCATCTTGAACCTCATCTTGACTATTTTTAGGAAAGACTTCAGTAGCTGCTACAATGTCGGGTTGCTTGGTTGTAATGTGCGTCTGTAGCTCGTTTCTCTTGTTGAGTAGAGTATCTGCGTTTGTGTACATGTATTTAAGAAGCACTGGTACTTTTGGTGTTTTATATGAGTAACGTCGGACTTAGAGGTTCGAAGACTATCCTTGTTTGGTACTCCTTTATCACTTCTGTCACTGTTTCCAATTTCTACTCTCCTTTGTCACTTCACTCGTAGATTGTTCGTTTACGGATCTCTTGTTAATTCCTTTCTTTGGTTTTATTGCGTTTGTATTGGTTGCGCTTGCTGGAACTTGTTTCAGGTTACTTGATACTTGTTGCTTTTGTATTGGTTGCGCTTGCTGAAACTTGTCTCAGGTTACTTGACCTGGGGTCATGTTGACAGCTTCCACTTTTCAGGTTATTTTTCCTGTCGTTGGTAATACTACTTTTTCTTGTTACTTGTTGCAGGTTGTTTGTCCTGGCATCTTTTTTACAGCTTTTCCTTCTCAGGTTTATACTTGTCCCTGTAGTTGCTGTACTTAATACTACTTTTTCTTTTGTCTTGTTGCAGGTTATCTGGCGTCATCACTTTTCAGGTTATTTTTCCTGTCCATGCTGTTACTACTTTTTCTCATGTCATTGTCATTTTTCCTATGTTTTTTGAAAAGTAATCTTGCCTCTTCGAATCATCAGGCCTTCTTCACCCTGTTCGGTCCTTCTCTTCAGTTCTTCTCGTAATACCTTGTTTTGTTCCCTTTCTTTGGGTGTTAGTTCCGGGTTTATGTAAATGTTTTTCCAAGACTCATCTTCTCTCAGTTTCTTTGCATTCGCTAGTATCTCTCTTTTCTTGTTTATAGTGCTCTCTACTGTTATCATCAGTAATCTATTTGTCATGCTTCCTTCCTCCCTCTTTCCTAAACGAATTGCTTTCGACGGCACAAAAATCCTCAATGCCTAATCCGTCCTGTAGTATTTCTTCAGCTCTTTCTACATCCTTTTTTCCCCTTTCTTTGGCTTCATCTTTTTTTGGACTCTGGTACATTGTGGATGATAACATTGCTTTTTCGAGATTCATGGTCCTTATAATTTTCTAATGGCTCTTGGGCTTTCTCCTCAATGGTGTTCTCCAAATCATCAACCTTCAAACTTAACTTTGCTACTTTTTCTTCACACCTGGTTTGGTCATCTCTAACACCTTAAAAAAGGGTCTTACCAAGATTGGTTATGGTGGGTAGTGCATGGATACAGGAGTCACACGTCCATAGAAAATTTGGTAATTCTTTGGTGGGCATCATGTCTATACGAACTCTTGGATTTCAGTGCAGTGAAGGCATGTCCATGTTGAGCAAAATAATTCATATCTTAGGGCCTTACCATCATTAATTGTTCCATCACATTTGACACAATCTACAGAAGTGTCAGACTCAGAGTTTCTTGCATTGACATTTGTGTTATTTCTAGGCTTGGGCTTGCTTATAGGCCTACTTGGTTTGCTTGGCTTGTCACTATTTATAAGCTTACTTGGTTGTCTTGTTATACGCCTACTTCTAGTAGTACTTTCTTGGGTGATCGATGATGTACTTTTACTTCCTCCTCTTGAACGTTTGGTCTCGATTTGTGACCCTTTATTTACCTCTGTATCATCGTCAGTAGGGTATTTAGACGCCATCTTGGATATTCCCGGTAGTAGAGGAACAAATTTGTAATCTCAACAATCAATCGCCACCCACATGCCAGAATCAGTACACGCAAACTCAAGTCATTTCAAGTATTGATTTTTTCTGTGATAAAATAAGCAAATTTCGACGCCCCTTGGGTTTTATTGACATGAATCCTTATAGTAAACAATTTACAATTATGACAAGGTAGTGGGAGGAGTAGTTTTTTGATTGATTGGGAGCAATTGGATCCAATTGCTTCCTTTGAGATGACATGAGTTTCCGTGTCCCGGTTCCGACATGCATCCAACCAAATAAAGAGTATTATAGTTATACATGTAGGTAAAAATATATATAAACAACATGCAGTGTATATCAGGTAAGAAAAATATCGAAAAAGTGATAAAACTCAACCCAAAATACCACAAACGTTCGCAGCTACTTCTGTTTCTGTTCGTGACCTCTGACAACTAAGTATGTAATCAGAATTAACCGCGAAATCCGGGAATTACTAAAGACTAACCAGATTGATTGATTGATTGGTGCGCCTTTCAAAAACAGGGATATCCTTCAAACGTAAAAACACTGATTTGTCGTTTGCATTTCATATTCGTACACGAAGTTGATGATTTTCATTCAAACAAAGTAGAATTTACTAGGTGAACATGGTGAATGAAACATGTGTGTAAGTTTTTTACACTAATCTTTGCAGTGTTCTGTATGATATTTAGGCTATGCGGGGTCTCAAATAATATCACGAATTTCATGATTTAGAAATAAGCTTATTTATTTATAAATTTCAACTTGGTACTTGGTACTTGGTTGGATATCCTCCGTAGTACTCCGCAGGGAAGTTTTAACAGGAGGTGGGTGGTCACAGGGGGATTAAGGTTGGGGGATGCTCTGCTTGAAGGAGGTTTTTGAGGGCAGGTTGATGGTGGATTGGGGGAGTTTGTTCCAGTCGGTGATTGTACGCGGAAAGAAGGAGTTGGTAAATGGAGCCAGTCTGGTGTTGTAAAGTTTGAATTGTTGGTCGTGTCCTCTTCGTTCGCGGTCTGTTTTCGGGGCGATGTATGTCTTTGAAATGTCGAGCTGGTCGTGGTGGATCTTGTACAGACAAGTCAGTCTATGTGCTCTTCTGCGGTCTTGCAGGCTGGTCCAGTTAAGGGTGTTTAGCATGTCTGTAACACTAGCTTCATGTGAGTAGTTTTTTGTGGTGAAGCGTGCTGCTCTACGTTGGACTTTTTCCAGCATGTTGACATTTTTGGCGCTGTGTGGGTCCCAAGCTGCTACACCATATTCCAGATGTGGTCGCACTAAGGTGTTGTACAGTTTCACCTTGACGTTTGTTGAGGCCTGATGGAAGTTTCTTTGAAGGAAGCCGAGCACTCGGGATGCCTTTGAAGTTGCGTGTTGGCTTTGTGCATTCCATTTTAGGTTGTCTTGGATGGACGCCGAGGTACTGGCAGGTCTTCGTAGTCTTTAGTGTAGTCCCTGTCATAGTGTAGTCGTGTGCGTCTTGGTTTCGTCGGTTGGTGACTCTCATAATGTTGCACTTAGCAGCGTTGAATCGCATGCCCCATGCTTCCGTCCATTTGACCAGGTTGTCCAAGTCGGTCTGAAGGTGATTTATATCATTTGGACCATCTATTGCTCTGTAGACTAAGCAGTCGTCAGCAAATAGTCTTATTTTGCTGGAGACAGCTTCACTGATGTCATTTATGAATAGCAGGAATAGATGGGGGCCAAGGACTGTTCCTTGGGGGACTCCGCTGTGGACTTTAGTCCAGCTGGATGGGGATCCATTTATGGTCACTCTCTGCTGTCGTTTGGTTAGGAAGTTCTCGATCCAGCGTTTGGTGGTTCCTCTGACTCCATAATGATCAAGCTTGACGAGGAGTCTTTGATGGGGTACAACGTCGAAAGCTTTTGAGAAGTCTAGGATGACGAGGTCTGTAGTACTGCAGTCGTCGAGATTTTTTGCCAGGTCGTGGACAGTAAGGATGAGCTGGGATTCAGTCGATCTGGATTTGCGGAAGGCATGCTGGGCGTCCGAGAGGATATTTAATTTGTCTAGGTGTCTCATGAGTTGGCTGTCGATGATGTGTTCCAGGAGCTTGCAGCATACACTGGTTAGTGAGATTGGACGGTAGTTGGCTGGGTCTGTTTTTGCGCCTTTTTTGTAGATGGGTGAAATATTTGCTTTGCGCCAGTCGTCGGGGAGGTCGCCAGTGTCAATTGACTGTTAGAAAATGAAGCTTAGTATAGGGGCTAGTTCGTGAGAAGCTATCTTGAGGGCGTAGTTTGACACTTCGTCTGGTCCTACAGCTTTTGTTGGATCAATGTTGCGAAGTAGCTTTTCGACCCCTTCCGTGGAAACAGTTATGTCTGGCATGCTTTCATGGGGTGGGTGGTTGATTTTTGGCATACTTGAAGGATCCAGATCCTCTCTGGTGAAAACACTTGAAAACTGCGCACTCAGGGCGGCTGCCTTTTCACTGTCCTTTGTAATGGTATTATTATTCACCTTTAGCACTGGCACTCCTGTGTTGTCTTTCTTCTTTGATCTGATATATCTCCAAAACTTTTTGGGCTGGTCTGTGTTGATAATGTCTGAGATGTGGTTTCTCTTGCTGCACCTGATAGCCTTGTTGACAAGTTTCTGATAATCCAGGAAGTGTATCCAGTCAGTATCTCTGCCCCTTATTTTAGCACGTGCGTAGAGTTTCTCTTTCTTTCTGGTCATCTTCTTCAGACTGTTTGTGAACCATGGTGCACTTCTGTTGCCGCTGTAGGTTTTGTGTGGGACGTGTTTGTCGACAATGTCTTTCAAGGATTTAACAACGAACTTCCAGTTTTCCTCCACAGTTTTTTCCTTTGGGTTGGATTTGTTGAAGTTTTCTGCGAGTTCTTTTGCATGCTCTCTAAATTCATTATCGTCAACGCTCTTCCACATGGGCACTTTCCTGGGAGGTTTCCATCCAATCCTGACTTTGGCATTGAAGACGGCGAGCACTGCGGAGTGGTCACTGACACCGAGTGTGGTCTCACGGAATGGAGTAGTGATGGGTGGCTTGTAAACAGTAGGTCAAGAGTGTTTTCGGTGCCGTTTGTGTGTCTTCTTGTAGTAAAGGGAACCATCTGGGAAAGTAGGTGCTCGTTTGCAACCTGGAAAAGTTTCTCCTGGAGTGGGTTTACGGCTCTCAGGGAGTCTTCGTCTTTCCAGTTTAGGCCTGGTACGTTAAAATCTCCCCCGAGAATGATGTATGGTGAAGTGACATAGTTTCGTAATGACGTTAGGCTGGACTCTAGGCTGGTCAGCGAGTCAAGGATGTTGTTTGGTTGACGATAGAAGGCTCCGACAAGGATGTTTTGGTCTTTTAAGGCCAGCTGGCACCAAAGTAGTTCTGTGTCATCCACATTCAGATCAGTACGTTCATAGCAAGGTATGTTGTCTTTTACTGCAATGAAGACACCGCCTCCTCCTGATTTGAGGAGTAAAACTGGTCAAGTCATGCAAATTTTAAACTATTTTAGCTTGTTTTAGGGCCTCCTGATTAATTGATCAACAATTACAATTACAATACAATCTGCAATGGCAAGGCCTTCAATTCAAAATGAAAGAAACGGTTTCTTATGGAATAAAGAATAAGGCAGTTAATATTATTACATTTAACGTCAAGGAAGCTGCCTAATTGTGCAAGTGTGCTTGCATACTAGTAGTCTAGTTACATTTTGACTCCATTTTGATCCATATTTTGATCCAGTCCACCAGTGAAATAAATAATAAGCTTATTTATTTCTTAACCCTAACCCCCATACTGATAATAGGCATGTTCATAATAACATTTTGAAAATAAAAATATCTCTTTGAAAATGGAATACATGGAAACAAAGTACTTTGCAATAAAAACTGATGGTTCAACCAGAGAGATGTTATTACACCTCCTGATTCAACCATGTCAGCAGGCTGAATAATAACAAAGTTATAACCAAAAGTAGTTTGCCTTATAATATATTGCTAAAAGTAAAACTGGTCAAGTCATGCAAATTTTAAACTATTTTAGCTTGTTTTAGGGCTTTAAAATCATGATGTCCAGTTGCTTGTGTGTGGTTAGTTAGACATCGGTGAATACATCCCAGCTTGTGGACCTTCCTTTTTCGCTGGATTTAAATGAGGTAAACATGTTTTCTACATATTTTGGCGACAAATTTTCAAAAAAATGTCGCCCTCTGTAGTCAATGATATGAACATCTCTACCCCTGAGTGCTAAAAAATGCTAATCGAAAGTCCCTCTCCAAATGCATGCGCCGTTGGTTTTCGATGACGTAGTCAACTGAGCTATAATTAGTGAGCGCGGTATACTGCGCGAATGTGTAGCTCATGAGCTGAGGGCCGTGGCTACTAGCTTTAGTGGTTGTGACGTGGGGCTTGAGAACGGACGGTCCCCGGATCGAATCCCGGCAGGTTCCCGGAGATTTAGTTGGTGTTTTTTCCTCAAAAATTGTGATCCCGGTCAAAAACCCTAAACCGGGGTTAGGGTTATGAGTAAGACTAAATAATGAAATTCATGATATTTTTTCGAACAGATGGACGGCTGTATGCAGCCATAGGATGTCCACTGCCTCTTGTCAATCACAAGTTCTTTCTAAGGTCTGGGGGAAACAAACATGTTTACCGTGCATAGGCCCTATAGGTTGGGGCGGACCTACGTCATGCCGGTGAAAATAATCTCTGAGAAGTGTCCAAATTTAAACATGGGTATGGGGTAGTCCTTGGTACCAAAATCCTAGATTTTGGTACTTACTCAAGGCATAGTCTACCAAGAATCTACACAGAAGCAGAAGAAGCAGGTGTTGAAGGGAACCAATTTAATAGCCAAACAATTTTCTTGACCAGACTTACTGCATAGTCTATTAAAGCAATTGAGTCTCCTGTGAAGGTCAATAACTTCTTGTTCTATTCATCCATTTATTAAGTTTATTGATTCTTTTGTCATGTTTGTTCTATGCTGGGCATGCATGGATTAACATGTAGGCCTAATCCCAACTTATCTTTTCTGGCATTTCTGGAGCAATCAATAACTTCTTTTCATAAACATGATGCAATCTGCCACAGATTATTTTTTTACAAGCATGGACTCCTTTTATAGACTGATTAAGTCTGTATTTCAAGAGATGGTTATAGCTTCCACCTTACACACTTGCCTGAGTAAGTACCAAAATCCTAGATTTTGGTACCAAGGACTAGGTATGGGGGTAGTTTAATGCATGTATAACTAAACTCATGTACACCAACTGTATGCCTTGAATGTTTACTCAACCGTGCCCAGTGCAAGCTGACATGCAGATCGTGTTGTCTTACAAAATACAAGTGCTATTCTAGTACCAAAACGATGTGTTTAAACTCTGCGAATCTCATCCCCAGGCTGGTCGTGCGTTCACTGTCTACACAATCTACACAACTACACAATCTGCACGTCAGCTTGCATCGGGCACTGTTGAGTAATCATTTAAGGCATACAGTTGGTGTTCGTACAATGTACTACGAGTTTAGTTAAACGCGGCACACATATTAAACTAGGACTCAGCGTTTCTAAAATAGTCCTGTTCCTTATTTTGTCAATATTTTAAATGATTAGGTACCCATTATCTCTTACGACTGGTCGTGCAGTAAAGTTCCACGAAGTGTGACATTTTGTTGTTTCTTAATTTGTGTAATTTTATCTTTAATATCTTTCTTTGTAAATTGTGATTCAATCCTACAAGTGCAATATTTTGATATTTTGTGCATTTCTATATCGTAATTTTAATATTGTATATTAGCACATGTAATTTGGCCTGCGGGCCACAAGATGCTTCTGAATAAAATACCAATAATAATAATACCCTTATACCCATTTAGACACTTTCCAGTGAGTTAGTTAGACGCAAGCATTTTCGAGAATTGTGTTTTATAGTTCAATGATATGTTAAAGTCAAGGTTAAACATGTGTTTAGCTTGAAATTGTGTTTAAATGCATACAAGAATATGGGCCATTGGGATAATAGAGAGTCACTATGAATTTATGACTCAACATACTTCACTGATACATCTACATAACAATGCTTTTATTTCTCTTTTAGTACTACTATTTCATGAATTAAGTTTATATTAAATATTTTGTTACATTTTTTTCTTCTTCTGATAGACAACCGAGTGCTTCAGAAGAGATCATGGAATAGCATCACATCTGTAACATACCATGATTCCCTAGGTTAAGCTGTACTACATGTATCATCAAAGGTTCGATCTCAAGTCTTGGCTTGAATGACGCTAGTTAGCGGTACACACCTTACAATCTTCTCTCATTAGTCTTCTCCCTCAAAGTTAAAAAATCTCCAAGTCACGGACAGGCTCTCCATCACCTGAAAATCAATGTTACATTAACAATTCAACAAAATTGATTGAAAACTGCAAAATGGCAGATGTTCAACCTACTGAAGAAGTTGTAAAAAATCCTAAGAAATCAGGATCTTCTCAATTATCTCCTTGCCTGCCATCCTCTGAAGTCAAGGCATTACATGATAAAAAAGCCACAACTTCTTCTGGAACCCAGCGAGTAACTACAGGTGAACACACAGGAGTATCTTCTCCTGCTGATTCAAACCCTGAACAAAATCTTGTGAAAGAGACTAACCAGTCAGGATCTGCACAACCATCTGCTAAATTGAAGGTAGATAATCCAATCAAAACGGCTTCAAAACAACAAGTTCAGACTTCATTGCTAAAGCCACCAGCACCTGGAACCAAACATTCAAGTGCTCTGCAAGCGTTTGAAACAATGTCTACCCTGTTGACAAAGTCTCCCACAGGACAGATTGACACAACTATGCCTCCCACCAGTGGTGAACACTCTCAAAGCAAGAAAGCAACTGGGGTTGAAGCAGGAAAAACACCATGCAAAGATTCTCCAATAGGGCATAGGGACACAACCATTCCTCTAACCAGCAGTGAACACTCTCAAAACAATAAGTCTACTGGGATGGAAGCAGAAAAAACAACAATCAAAGATTCCGCACCAGTAGTTTCTTCCCAATCTGATCCGGAACCATCGGGTAGTCCGGTGATGGTCACGACCACCTTATCAGCACCATCTCAAAATATTTCCAAAGCTGTTAACCCACAGGAAAAGAAAATGGTCAAAATATTATGCAAAGTTAGTCTTGTGCCGCCAGACTCAGACACACCAAAGCAACCAACCGATATGGAAAATGAAAGTAAACCTGGAACTTCGGGGATAAAACCGATCCAGGTGAAATCTATTAGTGTCAAGAAACTTACATCTTCCAATGCAAATGTGATAACTTCAACCGCACCTGTGGTTTCACAATCAGTTGCTATGACTAATACCAATGCTGCATCCTTAGCAAATCAACTTATTAGAAATCCTCCGATTACCAATATCCTCAATGTGATAAATCCTGCCAATCCGACAGCTGTACCTGCTGCTGCTCGTGCTCCTGTTCCAGTGATTCTCAACCCAGGGTTAGCACAAAACCCAGTGACAATAAACAGCATTGCTAACATTGGAGGTCAAATGTTTTTAATTCCACAAGGAATGACAGCCCCGCAGGGAATGTCTACGATGATGCCTCAAGGAATATCAATTTTGAATAATAGGATGATGATTCCCCAATTGTTGACAACACCACAACCCGTCGGGTTAGTTTCTGTCACACGACCAAGCGTGTCAGCAATGCCACAACCTGCTTTGGTAACACAACCCAAAACCGGAACAAGTGTATCAGCCGCACATACACTTATGGTATCGGAAAAAACACCCATGTCAGACGTCTCAGAGAAACAACCACAAACTGCCGCATCCCCAATGAAGAGGAGGCAACCTAGCAGAGAGGTAAAAGGTGCACTTCCCACTGTAGGTGGAGATGGTATAACAGCAAAGAGAGCAAAACAGACATTGGATCCAGAGCAGGAACCTGAAACAACGCAAGTAGAATCGAATAGAGATCGAAAGAGGAAAAGTGTTCAGGAGAAATTCAAGAAGAAGAGACAAGCTATTGAGGAGGAGAATGACGTTGCAAGAGCTTACCTGAAGTATCCACCAAGTAAAGAAGACCCAGCTAAAAAGCTACTGTTTGATAGGCGACGACAGAAGCTGATAACAAGAAAGAGAATCAAACGCAAGTTAAGGGCAGAGAATCCTGACTTCAGGATCAAGGGTTTCGCTGGAGTAGAATGCGGCGTGGCAAATTGTGGCGCTTCATCCTTGGAGTTTCCGGGGTTGCACTTCTTCAGATTTCCTAAAGAAACAGACAGGTAAATATCTTGGAGTAATTCTGTTATACCCTTCACAGGGGTATTCACAGTGCATGATTTTTAAGAACGACGCATACTACTAATGTAGGGTGTGGAGGGTATTACAGAATTATATCTTTGTACACTTTTGATGAATTAAAATGGCGACGCACAGTGATGAATGAAAACAAACTTTCTTCGGCGAAAAAAATCAAAATACGCCAGAAAGTAATTGGAATAATGAAAATTATGAAAATTATGAAACTTCTTAGCCAGAATTTAATATGTTGTCAATTGTCATGCAGGGAAGAAAATCGGACTAAAAGTAAGCTTTTTATTTAATGATTCGCGCTAGTTTCAAATTATAATATGTGACCAGTCGCGTCAAAAAGGACATGTTGTCAGCAAACACAGTTTAATGATAGAGGCCAATATATTTGGTGAAATATAAAGAAAATAATGGAAAAAAACATGCTTCTTCAAATCACATCTTGTGATTACAAAGTTCGATTACCTTTAACATGGTGTCATTGCAAAGCTTAAAATTTGCTCTTTCAAGTTATATCAATGACTCAGGCCTCCAACATGTCCATTTTGATGTGACGGGTCACATATGGGAGATCTGAATCTGCCCGATCTGTACATTTTCTGATCTGAGAACGGACGTACCGATCTTGGGATGGATCGACCATCACTAATATTGTGTGAAGGGTTTCGGCATACTTTATAATAGAGGCCCCGCATAAATGACGTAGTTTGCCGAAATCATGGCGGACTACTGAACTTTGTTCCCCAAAATTGTAATAGGCTAAATTAAAGGATCCCACTTCAATTCAAAGATTAAATTGAATGGTCTATACTTAATGGTGAGTGACGCGTGAATGATTCCTTTCTTTAGAGCCGTTCAATAAATTTATGTTGGGCCTCTTTTTGTTTACCATCCACTACCAACATGTTATACAATTTGCTGACCCAAGTTTCGAGATATGCTCCCATGAACTTTTCAATAAACAATATGCAAATGATTTTCAACCCATATTGATTTTTAATCGAATAGAGAGTATGCAATGCTACATCACTATGTCCTCATTTGAACTGTGCCTCCAAGATGGATTCCACAGAACAATATGATTTGGTCAGTTCAGATCACATGGAGCGGGAAATTTATTTGTCAATCCGAATACGTGACTAGCCTATACCTCCATAATGGCTGCCCGATCCATTGTTATACCGTTCCGGTTGGTTCATTGCATACCCTCTATACTACCCGTACAAATGTAAAATTATTATTGTATAGTGTATACTGCACTGCTGACATGGCCATGTAATTTACAAGTAAACATTTTCATGACATTTGTTTTCATTATACGCTGTACAATGGAACTGGAATTGATATGAAACTGAATTCAAAATAAAGTTCTGCTTCACAAGGTTTTCTAGCTAACATGCACTTTTATTCACAACGATGTGTGAACTGTTAATGTCAAAATACATGACATATCAATCAATTTCACACAAGATCAATTAGATTAAATCACAGTATAACTTCCATTACATTCAGATTCAATGAGTGGGCAAAACGGATCGGCAGACCTGAATTTATCAAGCGACGACAGCAAGGCCAGAAAGTCTTCCCAAAAGTCTGCAGTTTGCATTTTCACGAGAGTGTGTTCACTATGGGAGGTAGTAACTTACGGAAGACTATAAATGCGGTACCGACTGAGGACCTCGAGTTTGTAACAATGAATGGTAAGTAATGTCATGATAAATATGTTGCATTTAGGTCTTCAAAATCTGCAGAAACAGGGGTACAGGGTTCCCAGAAAGGAATCAGGGGTCACAAAATACTATTGCAAGACACAAAATGCTTTAAGAAATAAAAAAATAGGTTAAAAAAAAGAAAGAAAAAGATCTTGCCCACGCCCTCTACGATAGAAGCTATAAAACCCCAGTGAGCGGGAACAGAGTTGCCGGTCTGATGAAGCTACCAGCTTGGTCGTGAAGCATCATTAAACAGTGAGAAACAGGCTTCATGTTAGCGCGCGTCATTGCGTCCAGATGCAATTTTGAAAATTCTGACGCCTTGAGGTCCCCCCCTTAATTAATGCAAATTTTTAGTGGAGATTCACTGCAAATGGGTTTATTTTAATAGTCAAATCTGTGCATTTTCTTACACTTATGCTCATGCCGCAGATTTTCATTACCAGGTTTACGTGCTGGCGATTAACGTCAGACACAATTTTGACAATAGATGGCGCCCTATAACAATCAGCCATATTTCTATTAGGAAGCAATTTTGTTGCCACCTCTTTGGCAAACTTGCGTCCATGTGGAAGTGCATGTTTCAAACCTTAACAGGAAGCCTGGTGAATAACATTTTTCACTTCTTTTGGATTGGTACACAAAGAAATCTAAATATTACTATGATGCAATGGTCAAGAATATGCTGGCCCAATTTTGTTGGTGCCTGTTTGTTCTGACCCTATTGAGCACCCATTTTGGGGGACTGAGGGTAGTGTATGTTCGGATGCAAAGAAGTTTGGCCCTTTTTCTGCTAAGGCTGCGTACTAAGCATATACGCCGAAAACCGAAGGGCGGTTCCCATTTGTGGAATAGAGACTACATGTAGATGTACCGATACACTAATAATTTGATTGGTTTGTCTATCATGGGTAAAGAGCATCAATGTTACCATCCACATGCTCATAAATTAATGTGCGCTTGTAGAGTGCTGAACTTCTCTGACGGAGGCTATAGTCTATGTCTAACCTAACACAGTTATGATATAATTAGTTTCAGCTGTTATTAGGCAAAAAAGAAAAGAAAAAAGATCTGTCTTACAATCAATCACCCACGCCGCACGCATGCATACGTATGTGGATTCACTTTTGCCACATAACGTTATGTGATGAGCCCAATTTTTGGCTTTTATTAGTTGTCATTGTCAGGATTTTTTTTTCTTCTTTTCAAAAACAAATTGTTAGAAGGGGGAAAAGCGGGCCAAAAACACAATAAATTTTTTAAAAATCTGCGTTTAGCAAAGCTATTATTTCTAAAAAAGCAAAAACACGTATTTCGCATTGCTATTTTTCCAAATATATGCGAGACAGACCTTCTTTTCTTTTGTCTTTTTTTGCATTGATAATTTGTGTTATAAACAATTATTAAAAATTCCCTTTTTTTGTATTCATTTCTTGTTTCCAATCTTCAGTTGAAGAGGATAACTCCGTGAGAATTACACCGGGAAGTGACTTGAGCATTAACGGGATAAACAGGGAAAAGCTTTTGGAACAACAGCAAATCCTGAAGGAGAAAGAAATGGCGAACAAAAGGGAAAAGCTTTTCGAAGAACAACAAAAGAAAGGTTTTAAGATCCTGCCGGATGATGCTAGCTTGTCACCAGTTTTCACCAAGGAGGTAACGGATGAGTGTTGGGGTTGTCAGAACGGAACCCAGGTTGTACTGAAATTTCAATCCCACAATGCACGGAGCATTTAACATTACGTGGTTATGGGCCAAAGGTTAATTAGTTGACTTTGTTATAGACGTTATCTTTATGTCAACAGAGGGAGTGAAATCTAACTGAGCATGCTGATGCTCATTGCAATTAGTGTGCCGATAAGCATTACAATCTCTTACTTTTACTGCAATGTAATGAACTGTGAACTTCTACATTTTCCTAGATAGTGTCGGTTACCAGCAAACATTTCATTAGTGGAAATAGATAGTTTGTTCAAGTTTATTTCATGAATGTAATAAGGTCAAATATTGAAGAGGTCAGAAGTATGAAGAATTTTTTATGATTAGTGCAAAGTTTACCACATTGAAAAACTACAGCACTCTCGTCTCAGCTACTTCTCTAGCCTTGTTTTCGGAGCACTAATTGCTCTGAGCATGCTCAGTTGGATAGCACGGCCCTCTTTTGACGTAAATGAACCAATTAAGAATAACGTCTATATTATACGCTCATTGCATTGTAAATGAACCAATTAAGAATAACGTCTATATTATACGCTCATTGCATTGTGAAACCTCGAAACTGTGTATTGAAAAATCTTGTCTTATAACAATAGATTGGAAAGGACTTGTTTGTCTCTATCATTGGTTCAAAAAGGCTTATCCGAAAAAATTGGTTGGAAAATGGTCATCTCAAATTCAAAATGGGATGTCTTAAATCATTACGTGATGTGATCTGTGAAAACCCGTCAGATGTGATCTAGGGATGGATTATGGGTAAAAAATAAGAAATAATATATACATGTATATATAATATATTTTGTCAAATTTTGTCATACTAGTTTTATTATAATCCTAATGAAATTCCCTAGGAGGGGTATCTTTTTTTTAAATATCTTATTTATTTTTCGCCTGAAGATTGGACAACATGACCGTATGGGATTGTCCATGAAATTCAGAGTAGCAATAATATTCCTTTTGACGTAAATGAACCAATTAAGAATAACGTCTATATTATACGCTCATTGCATTGTAAATGAACCAATTAAGAATAACGTCTATATTATACGCTCATTGCATTGTGAAACCTCGAAACTGTGTATTGAAAAATCTTGTCTTATAACAATAGATTGGAAAGGACTTGTTTGTCTCTATCATTGGTTCAAAAAGGCTTATCTGAAAAAATTGGTTGGAAAATGGTCATCTCAAATTCAAAATGGGCTGTCTTAAATCATTACGTGATGTGATCTGTGAAAACCCGTCAGATGTGATCTAGGGATGGATTATGGGTAAAAAATAAGAAATAATATATACATGTATATATAATATATTTTGTCAAATTTTGTCATACTAGTTTTATTATAATCCTAATGAAATTCCCTAGGAGGGGTATCTTTTTTTTAAATATCTTATTTATTTTTCGCCTGAAGATTGGACAACATGACCGTATGGGATTGTCCATGAAATTCAGAGTAGCAATAATATTCCGGAAGGTCTATACCTCTGAAAAGCTCTACCGTTACGGTATTGAGCGCTCTATTCAAATGTCTAGTCTTGGTTAGAACCAGAAATGGTTGTCAATAATAATAAATATTTTTTTAGATTTTTTAGAAAATTAATTTCCACTACTTGTGTCATTATCTTTCATGAAATTTCACCTTCAAATACTTACTTAAAGGGGGTGGGGGTGGGGGGGGGGGGGGGTGGACCCTCAGCATAGCCTCCGTAAAACTGCATACTGTAACTCCTTCATTATTCATTTAATCTTTATAAAAGTATACATTTTCTTGAAGGAAAGGGTTCAATGAATCTACTCATGAACATTAAATTGACCATTTTGGGAAAAAATACAAAAAAAATGTTTTTTGACCCATTTTTGGTTCGGGCAAGATAACTTTGTCAAATTTTGTCATACTAGTTTTATTATAATCCTAATGAAATTCCCTAGGATGTTTTTTTTTTAATATCTTATTTATTTTTTAAATTATAGACAAAAAAGTGCCAAAACACATGAAAATTACATTTTTGGTAAAAAATCACATTTCATTATTATTGACACCTTTTTTTAAAATATTTCCCAACAGCTTTGTGACATGGCCGGGGTCGATGGATATCATCTGGTACTCGATTGCGAGATGAGTGTACGATTCGACCTCGAGATGAATGTACGATTAGCTGAAACTCAATGGTACCATAACGGACAGCAGATTAATTCCTGCGAACATTACATCACGACAGAATACCTTCAGGGTGGCAAAGCCCATCAACAGCTTAAGATTCCTTGTTTGAATTTGCAAGATGTCGGAATTTACACATGTCTTGCCGGTAAAGAAACTGGTCAGGCTGCTACTTCATGTTATGTTAGTATGGGAGGTACGTACACATAGTCTATGCAGTATTAAAGAATAAATGACTCTCTTAAATCCCCAGTGATGTTGGATTTTAACTCAAAAATTAGTGCAACATTGAGTTTAACCAGAGAGCATTATGGATAGTTTGCAGGAATAAAGCTATAACAGTGGGAAACACGGGACAAATGATGATAGAAAATGTGAGGTCCAGAACCCGGGTCAAACTTGCTAGTCATAAGGGTCGCTAATCATAAGGCTCATTATTCATAATCTACCCTAACCCTAACCTTTATTCTAAACCTAACCCTAAACTCTAACCCTAGCGGTCCTTATGACTAGTGGTCCTTATGACTAGCTGGTAGACCACCAGAACCCAGGCTGTTGCAGTGGGAGTCCAGGTGATTGTACATCACGCTAAAAAGTTGCGCTCCCAAAAGGAACTTTATGAACCTTTCCTTGATTTGGTAATGATACAAGATAGCAGACCACTGGCCCATTGCTTCTCTTAGACTAGGGGGTACTAGCGGGTAGACCCCCATAACCCAGGCTGTTGCATTTGGAGTCCTGGTGATTGTACATCACGCTAAAAGAGTTGCGCTCCCAAAAGGAACTTTATGAACCTTTCCTTGATTTGGTAATGATACAAGATAACAGACCACTGGCCCATTGCTTCTCTTAGACTGGGGGTACTAGCGGGTAGACCCCCATAACCCAGGCTGTTGCATTTGGAGTCCTGGTGATTGTACATCACGCTAAAAGAGTTGCGCTCCCAAAAGGAACTTTATGAACCTTTCCTTGATTTGGTAATGATACAAGATAACAGACCACTGGCCCATTGCTTCTCTTAGACTGGGGGTACTAGCGGGTAGACCCCCATAACCCAGGCTGTTGCAGTGGGAGTCCAGGTGATTGTACATCACGCTAAAAAAGTTGCGCTCCCAAAAGGAACTTTATGAACCTTTCCTTGATTTGGTAATGATACAAGAGAGCAGACCACCGGCCCATTGCTTCTCTTGGACAAGCGGGTACTAGCGGGTAGACCCCCATAACCCAGGCTGTTGCAGTAGGAGTCCAGGTGATTGTACATCACGCTAAAAGAGTTGCGCTCCCAAAAGGAACTTTATGAACCTTTCCTTGATTTGGTAATGATACAAGAGAGCAGACCACTGGCCCATTGCTTCTCTTAGACTAGGGGGTACTAGCGGGTAGACCCCATAACCCAGGCTGTTGCATTTGGAGTCTTGGTGATTGTACATCACGCTAAAAAGTTGCGCTCCCAAAAGGAACTTTATGAACCTTTCCTTGATTTGGTAATGATACAAGAGAGCAGACCACCGGCCCATTGCTTCTCTTAGACTAGGAGGTACTAGCGGGTAGACCCCCATAACCCAGGCTGTTGCAGTGGGAGTCCAGGTGATTGTACATCAAGCTAAAAGAGTTGCGCTCCCAAAAGGAACTTTATGAACCTTTCCTTGATTTGGTAATGATACAAGAGAGCAGACCACCGGCAACCATTGTGTATTATGTCAAATCAGTTAAAATCAGTTTCTTCTCTACAATTTTTAAATAAAGGAGATCATATTTTTCCTCACATCATGTATTGAGTTAATTGTTGACATTTGTAGCATATTAGATGATATTTTAAGTTTGTGGTACATCTTCTCTCCACCCTGCAGGATATGATATCAAGGCATCTGTGTCAGAAATCTTGGCATGCCACAAATGTGAAGGTCAGGATCCACTTCTGGTGAAGCCACAACTCAGTGGTAAGATATTCATGGTTATATATAAGATACTCATGATTATATTAATATCTAGTATTTATTGATTTTATGTCCATTATTCTTGATGTTTACTGAACTATGGCCTGAGGGGGTTTGAACATTTTTTTGCTGGTCTGACTGACCCATATTTTTCAAAATTTAAAAATGTTTGTTTAATTTTTAATTTTAATGATTATTGATGGTTTTTAAAATTAAAAACCCCTATTGACCCTATACCCAAGAGGTCTGTCCATTCTTAGAACAGGGTGGTGTTCTTTGTCGTCTAAGCAAGAAACAGATTTGTTTAGAATCATGGCATCTTCATAAGCTATATAAACTCCTCAAGTTATGAATAGTAGATAATCATATATGGCAGGTGGGTGATAGCTATGTATTTTAATTATAACCAGTAGATTTGTGTAACATTGTGATTGTTTACTCCCTCAGAACATAATATAACCGCCAATTCAGAGGGAAAAGACTCAGCGGAAAATTTAGTTTTCATCAGTTAGTAAATATGATGATCATTAATCTGTTTATTATCCAGGCAAGATCAACAGGCAAGTCAGGCTGATTTGTATTGCATACCTGTGTGAGGGTATCATGGTACACTTAGTATTTGCATCAAGTATCGGTCTCGCTTTAAACTCATTGGTAATCTTTCTTTTTGTACTTATAGGTGAGTTAAAGAGTCAGAACTCATCCGTCGTATTCGGTGTCAAGAAGAATAACAAGAAGCCAGAGGCCAATCCAGATACTGTAAAGGAAAGTAAAGGAATTACAAGTAGTGCTGAGAAGGAAAAGAATCAAGTGGCTCACGGGGATGCTGAAAAGCTACATGAAGGAACAGCCAGCAAGGATAGTGGAAGTAAAGGAGTGCCTAGCACTGTTATGAATAAGGAGAAGACAGGAATGGCTAATGAGGGTGCTGATACGGGTGGTCCAAGCACAGATTCTGGAAAGGAAAACAGAGAAGGGGTTAGCAGTGATGGGGACAAGCAAAAAAATGAAACAACTAGCAAAGATGCCAAAAAGGGAACAACTAACAGAAATACTGACGGTCGTGCAAATAAAGGCATGGTGGAAGGTGTTGATTTCCAAATGGTAAAGAAAAAGAAACTGGATTTTATTGGGGTAAGTGCACAATAATTTTAAAAGTATATGAAACATCAAGTGCAATATCTATATCCCAATGGTTCTGTAGTGTGATGGATTTTTTAGTCCAACCGTTTCTATACAAAAATAATATGATATGAAGGCTCTTTAGTGCAAAAATAAATCTCTTCATCAAATTCATATAAGCGATGTTATGAGTGAGGAGGTAGAACTTATTGAATGACCCTCACATACAATATCAACCATTTCTGTTATGAATTTTGAGTCTGGTTAAGAATTATACCATTTCTACCATTTGTGGCTGGTGAATGTGTGTTTTTTCGAACAGACTTAAAGACCCTGATGAATTTCAAAGAGTGAAAAGATACCCCACCATCTAGAATTGTTAGTTTGGTGTATTGTGCTTAAATGGGAATATTTTGATTTTTTGAATGTATAGTGGTCTGTCTTGTGTCTTGGTGAGTTTGATTAAAACCTAAATTAACAAGTTCCTAGCCAATTGTTATCATACCATTTCATTCAAACACTACATCAATCAACCTCTTTCCCATAATTTAATAACTCATCAAATTGAGAAGATGCTTATTTAAGTGCAGCTATTTTTTAATACCGCAACTCCAATAGTATGCTATCAATTTTTGTGAAGTATTTTGAAACAAAAGAAATCAAGTGTCAAAATGTTGGCAAAAGTGCCTGCAAAATTTTAAAATTCATAGAGCTGCAATATTTTAATAAAAATTCAACATAATTTTTTTGTATTTTGAAAATTGTTTTTCTCCATTCTGATAGAAACTCGGTCAAACTCTAGCTAAATCCGGGAAAGGCATCGCCCTGGCCTGCCGTGTTAACAAACCCGGTGTGACACTTAACTGGTTTCATAACGGCAAGAAACTCAGGCCATGCTGTCACAAGGAGATGGTATTCTCTAAAAAAGAGGAATCGCTATTTGGTGGTCTAATAGTGCAATGTATTGGCAGTGGGGATGATGGAATCTACACGTGTGTGGCAAGTGATGGTAGAGGCAGCATTGCATCAACTTCCAGTTTGGTTACCATTGAAGGTACGCTTATCACTTTGGGGTATAAAAGATGTCCAAGATATGCTTCGGTGTACTTACCAGTAGCGGATCCAGGAGGGCAGCTGGGGCTGGTCCCCGGTAAATTTTGTAAAAAAAGGAGAGAAAGGGGGAGAGTGCATGGGTATTTGCCCAAGTAAAGGGGTCTATACAACCAATACTCTATCTCTTTTGGTTAGGTTCGGCTGTTCAGTGCTCTCAAATGAAAAGTCAGATTTCAATCTCAACCATACTTGGTAACAATAACCTTTGGGTACAGGGGGTGCAACGATGCCAGGCTTTTGCTTTTTAGTTGTTCCTCCTCCATAATATTACTTGTTAAATTGTCATTGTATTTTGACCTTGTTGATATGATGGGAAATAAATATTGAATTGAATTTTATTGACTTCAGATGGGGTGTAGACAGATTGACCTCTAATGACCCCTCAATCTCAGCGAAACGTAGTGACAATATTCTTCTGGTTTAGGGGGCTTCAGGTACTCATGGGATGTACACAGATTGACCTCTAATGACCCCTACATGATCTTTGACCCAAACAATAATCGTTAGGTAAGGGACTTGAGATAGGTGTACACTGATTGACATATAATGACCCCTATGACCTTTAACCCAGATTTGTGAATACTTTAAAACTGTACTTATTGCTCTTTAGGGCTCTCTCATATGAAAAGTCAAAATTCAATCTCAACCAGACTTGGTGACAATAATCTTTGGGTAAGGGACTTGAGATGATACATGAGGTGTACCCATGTTGACCTGTAATGACCCTGGGCTACATGATTATTTGACCCATTTTGTCAAAGTTTTAGGGCCCTCTCTCTCATATGAAAAGTCTGACTTCATTCTCAACTTAATTTGGGGACGATACTTTTTGGGTAAGGGAATTTAAGATGACTCATAGGGTATACCCATATTGACCTCTAATGACTCCTATGTGACCTTTGACATACTTTAAAGTGAATATCCTAGCCAGGGGATTCGCAAGTCATGACTTGCAGTATATTTTAATCATTATTATATACATCATAATGTTGTTTATTTTTATGTTTCTCCCTCTTTACTCTACCACATGATCATCCTCTTACTCATTCACAGGCTGTGCCAGCACCGTTATCACAGAGCAGAAGATTTGTAAGATGGGCAAGTGTCCCGCACAGCAAATAATTACTAAAAGAAAATTAGAGAGAGAACAGAAAGGTGAAAGCGTAATACCCAATATAATCAAAAAACAATGTCAATCCAAACCTACAATAACACCCGTGGAAAAGGAGGCCCAATATGTATATTATCCCAACACTAATATGACACCAGTACCGGCGAATGAAGAGGGTTTGTTGAAGGTGTCACAATTTGCCAAGGAGGTTAAAGCCAGGGGTATGAATAGTGAGCCTCCTACTCCAGCACCTGATGTATCACTTCCGCCTCTTCAAGATTACGACGATGACAATGGCGATGATGCTTGTTCTGATGATCGTGATGATATTGAAGATCCTATGGATGTGGAGACTCGACCAACTCCTACCGTGGGGCCTCTACCAACCCATGATCAACATGTTAGACCTGTATTTATCAAGGTAATTAATGGCACTAATAGCGTGTAGCGAACGTAAGGACACCCATGTTTAGGGGTATCAAATGTGTTATGATATTGTTGTATAGCGTTACTAAACCCTGATAAAAAAGCTGAGAATTTGGTAATTTATTTTACACCAAACATGACATTTTCAAATTGTATGATAAGTGAAGGTGTGACAATGTGAACACATGTCTGTGTGTGATATAAAATTGGATTGATTGAGCCCATATGTATTGGTCGAGCTATAAGCTTTTAACAATATTGGCGAGACGCAGTGGCGAGACGCAGTCCAGCCCAATATTTTAATACTCATAGCAGACCAATTATACATATTGGGCGTAAATCATCCACATTTATCATTATTATGTTTCGGATCCAAGATCATCCATTATTATGTTTTGAGAATCTTCCGTCCATTCATTTACACAGAGCTCTGAACTCGAGTTAATCAAGTATTGGACTGTTTTTTTAAATAAAAAAATCGGTCATCCGATTTTTTTACTGTATCGGACAGTTTGGAATAAGAGCTTTTGATTGGTTCAATGTTTTTGCTGGATTGACCCATACATTTGAAGGGTTTGAAACTGTAATTTTTAGTTTAAACTTTTCATAACTGACGCTGGATAAATAATTGACATATTTGTGTATTTTCTATAAAGAAACAAAATATAATGATTAATATATATTTTAACAAGAGAATAGAATGATAATTTTGTTATTTTTGGATGGGAAACATGTTGAAAAACTATCTTCTTTACTAGTCAATTAGCCCCTACCGTCACTATAATATAACCCCCTATTTAACTCAATGGAACAATCCAAATTAACATCCTGAACTGAAAACAGTAAACAACAAACAAGATGGCCGACACCTGTGGTACATTTTGTGTGGAGCTGAGGTTCCATCAGAATTACTCATGAAAAGAGTAAATACAATAAACATGGACAAGGTAAATTAATGCAAACAGTGTGAAATACTCTTTGGCTAAAAATGTTGTACTTTTGGTCTTTTTATAGTGGGTTTAAAACTAGGAGAATTTATATCCTTTTTACTAGCTAGGGCTAGGCCTAAAAAGTAAAGCTTCTTATTTTTATTTCCGATTTTTGTGCTGGCCTTTATAAACCTAAATTCCCTCAATATTTCCATGATGTTTACGCATTCCAATGAAAAAATCAAATAGCAATGATATAGTTAGTCATTTAAAACATATTTTGATAGCATTTTTACAGTTTTCTTGTTGAAATTCCAGACGAAAATACACCCTAAATAAGCTTATTTCTCATGTGTGCAGGCCTAGGACTAGGCTCACGATTTACCATTCAAAATGAACCAGTGTCTTATTTATAGATGCATTAGCGTTACTTTTGGGGTATATTGCAATGTAACATAGATGCAAAACTGCAACAGTCACCCCACTTTGAATTTAAAAGAGAGCCCTAGGTGATGATATGATGCTAGCGTGACCTAGGCCTACATGGCCTAGCCTATACTACATTTTGACAAATGGATGGCTATCCTATTTCATATCAATTAATGTGCATTTATTTAACAAGCATAGATGTCCCATCTTTAATTAGAGTCAGATTCTCAAAACATAATAATGTAAATATTGGATTCCTTTTTTTCGGGCGATACAGTGAAAATTGGTTTCGCCTTGAAAAAAAAATCAGACTCGCCTCCGGCTCGTCCGATTTTTTTTTCAAGGCTTAACCAATTTTCACTGTATCGCCCTCAAGTCATCCAATATTGTACCAAACATGATCTCCTCAAAACATAATAATGTGCAAATCATCATATGCATTACATATGGTCAAGTTTCTGGGAGTTCAAATATTGCAAATAATTACATGAATTTGGAATGTCATCCTTTTACAACAATTGCAATTACCTGTATTCATACGCTGAAATATTTCAATTGAATGTTTTGATATTAAAACTTTATTTTGTTATGTATTGCTACAAAAAAACACCATTGTTAATAGCTAAAGCTTCATATCTATATTTTGCTATCAAATTATTTCAATTTCCAGTTTGTTATCAAAGTAACTGTCCAAGTGTCAGGTTTGGCAAACAAAACAACAGTTGATCGTCCGGACTTTTCATAAAAAGGATGCGGGAGGGGCTTGTTATTTACTATTTACTATTTTTTCCCAAGATGGCCGCCGGCTTTTTGAAATAAAGATTTTACAGTCTGAGCCTCTTTATGCATTTATTTAATGTACAGATACAGTTTTAATAAAGTTTTACTGGAGCAACTTAAACATTTAATAGTTTTACATGCAATTTTTCGAAAAGTTTTACTATAAATATAAAAAAATGAAAAATAGTAAATAGTAAAAAAATCAATGCGGCACGAAAAAAGGATGCGGGCAGGGACGATCAACTGTTGTTTTGTTTTACTTGGCCTAATGTTGTAACACTAAACATGGACGCCCTGTATATATGAACCAATGCAGGGGGATATAATACATTGTAGTGTAGGCTGTTATGTAATTGTGCATTTTTTTTGCTAAGGATGGTTTTTTGGGTTTTATTGGCTAAAGTAGACCCTCAGGTATCAGAAATCCATTGGTAACATTTTTTTCCATCTGCCGATTGGCCGCCATCTTGGATTTCAAAATGGCCGCCATTTCCAATATAATTTACCCTATAACTTTTGTTCTGAGCAATATATGAAGTCAAACTTGGTGGCAAACCACATTTTTTTAATACAAGGGAGTTCACAAGTGCTCTAGCTATGTTCCTATGTCTAACATACATGCATGGCCGCCATCTTGGATTTCAAAATGGCCTCCATTTACAACAACAAAAAAATTGCCATATAACTTTTGTTCTAAGCAACATATAAAGTTGATTTTGGTGGCAAAATCCATGTTTTCAAGAGTTGTTTACAAGACAAGAGAGTGTATAATAGCTGATCTGTTGTTATATATTAATTGGCTGATAATAGTAATTATTAGGGTAATTATTAGGGTGGTTTAAAACTGGCTGTAAGTAGTGCAACTCCAACCTTCTGCTCTACCACAAATTCTTCCTTTCCTCTATCTCCCATCTTGCTCCTTACTCTGCATGCCTCTCCTATGCACCTTTTTCCATCATGCTTTGCTTTACTATAGGTTGTAGATACAGGAGGCAATTCCATCAGCTCTCCTGTCCCTAATCGCTTCTCTTGCAGTTACCCATCTCCAGGTTCTCGAAGACTAAGATGCATTGCAATGTAGTGCATGTTAGTCGCGTGCCACCTGGATGGCCAAACCTTGCGGTTAGTGCTAACTGACGGAGCTCTGGGGGGCAATGGTTGATAGTTCTAGGACTATTGGAGTAGTCTGGAGGACTATTGATCATTGCTTTTTAGGTTTCACTTTAAATCACTGAGACCCGGGTAGAATATACTCATTAGCCTTGTCTGGCAAACCATGCTGCAGGAGTTGCGACCGCAGTGATTACAGCAATTGAAAAACCATGATTGCAAACCAAATTAACACTAGGGTTAAAGTCCCTAAATAACGTCTCCTGGAGCAAACTCGGATTTTTCTAAATCAACTGACCCCCAAACCCGAAAGGGAGGAGTAAGCTTGACGGCAGAGCGCGCAATATGCAAGACCAATATTACTATATCTACCATGAATGTGAGAACTATCAGAGAGAGTCGATGCAGGGAGGAGCTTGTAACCAATCTAATTAAATGTAAAATTGACATGATCGGGATACAGGAACACCGCATTGTCCATGATGACCCAGTGAAGTATGAGAGCATTATGGGTGGAACTCTGATCACTACCTCAGCAACAAGAAATAAAGCAGGTAGCTGTAGGTGGAGTCGGGATACTACTCAATAACAGAGCACTCAGATCATTAGCAAGTATCAAGCCACATTCTGATCGTACACTCATAGTCAACTTCCATGGTAACCCAGCAACAACTGTAGTGGTGACCTACTGCCCTACAAATGTGGCGGATGAAGACATCGTAGGAGATCATTACAACAGTCTAAAGGGGGCAATAGACTCCACTCCAGCACACAAAATCTTGCTTGTTGTTGGCGACTTCAATGCTAGGCTTGGAAAGGATGACGCCAAATTCACTTACCATGATGACACAAATAGAAATGGAGTAGAGTACCTAGCAGACTTGGCTAACGAGAAAGATCTTATAATCGCAAATACTTACTTCCGCAAGTAAGTAAGCAAGTGGACATATGTCAGCCCAAGCGGCAACAAACTACAGCTGGACTACATCCTTGTCAGGCGGAAATGGCAAAACAGTGTTCTAAATTCTGAAGCATATAACACCTTTGCTAGTGTGGGATCTGACCATAGAATCGCTGCTCGTATCCGATTAAGCCTCAGAAAGAGTATAATCATCAAACTGAAAAAGCAATACGACTGGAAGCTACTTACAACTGATAATGATCTACAAGCCAAATATAGCATAGAGGTGCATAATAGGTTTCAACCCCTCCAGGATGAAGTAGAAACCGCATCTGAGAAATATTCCAGATTCATTAAAGCCACTCAAGATGCTGCAGAGGAAGTGATTCCTGTAAGGAAAAAAGAGAAAATAACCTACTTCTCAAATGACGCCCAGGTATCAAGGGCGAGATCACAAATTGAAGAAGCGTATGCAAAATATCAACTAGACACTTATGACAAGGAAAATTTGAGAAATTATAAGGAGGCTAAGAAGAGCCTAGGGGAGGCTTATGATCATGTGAAAGAGGAAGACCTTACCAATAAGTTTAGAGAGGTAGAAAATGCACAGTGGCGTACCCAAGGGGGTGGGTCCAGGGGGCCTTCCCCCCCCCCCCCCCCCCCCCCCCCCCCACCGGAATAACCCCGTCGGTAAACTTGAGCCTCCGTCGGTAGATTTGCGATAAACTGCAAGCATGGTAAGAGTTGGAAACTATCAACAAAATAGCAGGAAGAATGACTACAAGTAAAGGACAAATCAAAGGATCCACGCAAAAGGAGAGACTAGATAATTGGTATTTCAAAAATCTACTTGGGAGCCCACCGCACATAAGTAATGAAGATGAGGAAATTGCCCCAGTACTATCAAATCTCAGCAAAAAAGAAGGACCCTTTGACTTGGAGGAATATGTGAGGGCTAAGAAGGCACTTGTAGAGGGGAAAAGCAGTGGGGAAGATGGTATCACACCTGAAATGCTACCATACCAATACCAAAATCAGGTGATCTCAGTTTGAGAGGCAACTACCGTGGAATAAGTCTGAGCTCAATTGTTGCCGAGCTATACAACAAGATGATACTCAACAGAATCAGACCGGAGCTTGACATCCACTTGAGAGCTAATCAAAATGGCTTTCGAGTTGGACGTACCACAGTGGGCCACATTCTTGCCCTCCGAAGAATTATTGAGGGAATTAGATCAAACAACCTGCCAGCCATCATAACCTTTATAGGCGTCAAGAAGGCGTTTGACACAATACATAGGGGACGAATGCTGCAAATTCTGAAGGCCTATGGTATACCTGAGCAGCTTACAAATGCGATTGCAGAAATATACAAGGACACCAAGGCAAAGGTTAATTATATCACCTGATGGGGAAACTGAGGAATTTGAAATACTGGCTGGAGTACTACAAGGTGACACTTTGGCTCCATATCTATTTGTCATTGTTCTCGACTACACCCTAAGAGAGGCCATAGATGGCAAAGAAGAGGAGCTAGGATTCCGCTTAACAAAAAGAAGCAGCAGACGAATAGGACCAACCACAGTTACTGACCTTGACTTTGCTGACGACATTGCACTGTTGTCTGAAGAAGTGTCTCAAGCGCAATCACTACTTAACAGAGTGGAGACTTCGGTGGGTAAAGTTGGGCTCAAAATGAACGCTGCAAAGACAAAGTACATGGCCTTCAACCAGAAGCAAGTACCTGTAATCACCACAAACGAAGGTATGCCCCTTGATAAAGTGGAGGACTTCAAGTACCTTGGAGCCTGGATGAACAGTACTGAAAAGGACATCAAAACACGCGATCGGCAGCTGCATGGAGAGCTTGTGGCAAACTCAGTCAGTTATGGAAGGCCAAATCACTATCCAGAAAGCTGAAAGAAAGACTGTTCATTAGCTACTGTAGAATCAGTCCTACTCTATGGATGTGAGTCATGGACAAAGCTTAGTAAACAGCTGGACGGATGTTACACTAGAATGCTTAGAACTGTGTTCAACATCAAGATCAGGGAGCGTAGATCAAGATTTGCAGGACATTGCTTCAGAGGGTCCAATGAGCTGGTCTCCAAAATCATACATTGGGTACCAAAGCATGGAGTTAGAAAGCGTGGTAGACCAGCCCTAACCTACATTGACTTACTAAAGCGTGACACAGGATTGCAGGTAGAAGAAATCAAGACAGCTATGTTGGATAGGAATATTTGGAGAGGCATCGTGGTTCGGGAATATCACCCGCCATAAGTCAAAGTAAGTAAGTCAAGTAATTATGCACATAGGCTAATTTATAGGCCAAATAGGCCTCTAATATTATTAACCATTTTTCTTTCCTTTCCTAGTTTTTGTATCGTTTTGTTTGTTTGGTTTGGTTTTGCCTTTGATACATGCAATTGAACAAAACAGCAATTACCCCCTATTATAATACAATAATACCCCTCTACAATATAGAGGGGGTAGCTGCTGTGGATACAAAAGCATACATTTGATTGCTCCTGGTATGTCTTCTTGTACAAAAGCATACATTTGATTGCTCCTGGTATGTCTTCTTGTAATGAGTCCAATGCAATGTGATCAACCTAATGTATCACCAGTGGGGTACTACCGGACAATAAATACTAAGTATATGTTACTGCTAACAATTGAAATTTGTATTGAATTTAGAGCTTAATTTATATATAGCAACCATTCATGTCAAATTAATGGATAACATATAGAACTGTACACTTAATTGTCAGTAAATAATTCTTGAAAACATGAGCTTTGCCACAAAAATCAACTTCATATGTTGCTCAGAACAAAAGTTATAGGGTAAAATCTTTTTGTGTGTAAATGACGGCCATTTTGAAACCCAAGATGGCGGCCATGCATGTATGTAAGACATCAGAACATAGATACAGTATTTTTGAACTCTCAGGTATTGAAAACATGATTTGCCACCAATTTTGACTTCTTAGGTTGCTCAGAACCAAAGTTATGACAAATTCCATTGGAAATGGCGGCCATTTTGAAATCCAAGATGGCGGCCATTCCGTGGATGGAAAAAAATGTTACCAATGGATTTCTGATAGCTGAGGGTATACTCTATCCAATGACACCAAAAAAAGCATCCTTAGCACAAAAAAATGCACTAGTTTGAAATCCTACATAACAGCCTACACTATTGTTGTATACCTGTGGAATTTGATTTGCTGATTTTGGTGATATGCAAGGTTGAATATCATGATAGGCTTGATGTTAATACCCAGTACTTGTTTGAAATGATTGCACTAGCGTGATTAACGGGAGTAGCAATATGACACAATCAAGCGAAATGAATAGGATGTCAGGAATATTGATTTGGAGTTATTAGTAAAAAAAGAAGGGACAAATCATTATGTTTTACTTTGTATTCTCAGTTGGTAAAATGTTTGTAACTCAAAAAATAGAAGTTCAATTTAGTGGGGTTTGGACCATACTGTAGCATTTTCCACCTACTTGTAGATGATGGACAAATATCAAAATTGAATACTGCCGACATGTGACTCATTTCGCTTGATCATGTCACATATTTTTATTGCTCATCCAACCCTCCTATTTGGGAGAGGATGTTCCATTTGGGTTTTCTTAGATTAGAACTTTTTGAAGTTTCCATGAGCCTACTGCTCAAATTTGCAAACAAATTGTGAAGAATTTAACACCAGAATGGCACACAAAAAGTTGCCTCATGAGTCAGGCATTTAAAAAAAATCAAAAAAAATCAGTGTTTACAGTCATAGTTTTGGTGATCTTTTTAAACATAAAGGTCTGTTTGCACTAAACAACTTGGACATGGTCTAACTTTAGACTGAGTCTAAATGAGGAAAAGTTCTCCCCGAAAGGATCTTTTTACGCTTAGATGAGCTCATTTTGCATTAATAATGGAACTAATATAAGGCCAACAAAAGAAAAAAGTTCAGGTCAAGAATGTGGGTCTTTTAATTTTTTTTTTTAAACAAGCAGATACTGGTTTTGACTATCTGTGAGGAGTTCCTTTACTTTAGTATACCCTTCAATGGGGACTTTGAAAGAACGACCCATACACTTACACAGTGAGGAATTAAATGCTAGGGTATTCTAAAGCTTACCGTCTGTGAGATACTACACAAAAACACGACAATAAATAGTCTTAATAATCGTATTTGTACCAATGTGAACTTGGTCGGGGAAGTCCTTTTTAATCAAGTAAACAACATTTGGTTCCAGTATGTTATTTTTCTCATGTTACGTCGTGCTGTAAAATGTGTACCACCAATCAATCGCACATGGTCTGAAATGGATGACATAATGCAAAATACTGCCGCCGGCGGTTGGTTAAATATTAGAATCAGGGCCCTGTAAAGAATAGACTCTGCCGCCCTCTACATTTTGTCATCACTGTTCCGTACGGTAATTATTCAAGGGGTAATATTCAAAATGTAGTCCAATCCAAGATGGCCGCACGTTTACAAAACAACAAAATAAATATTTCTTCGATATAAAAAAATGTCAAAACGGCAGACATTAATTGGAATATAATGCAAATAATGAAACCTCTCTACCACTACCAGGGATCACTTTCAAAATTGATATGTTTTCATGCAGAGAAGAAAAATGGACTTATAAAGTAAGCTTATTACTTTCAAAGAGTGATATTTGGGGGTGTTTTTTCGGTCACAGTTTTGGTCACGGTTCATGTTTATTTTCATGTGATTTCTCGGTTTTGGTTACAAATAGCGAAATCGCAGGAAACTCGCCTCTCTGTTTTTGCCTTAAAAAATCGCGGGATCCTTCGGGTCTAGATATAAAGTATATGAGTAAATGATGATTTTATGTGTTTATTCCGTATTTAAACAGAACAAGTTTTGCTATTTCTTAACCAAAATATGACTTTGAAAAAATAAAAGATAAAATAAAATAGCTACCCTAAATTTCCGAAAATTCGGGTCGGTCGGAAAGGGCAAGTCAACTTTTTGTTTGTTTTTGGCCTAAGCAGGGCAATACATGTTAGTGATATATGAGCCTAATTAGGAGAGTCCAATTTTACTTCTAGACGTGGTAAAGGAGTACGTATACGAGGGATATGAAAGAATAACAGGGTCCTTCCAGAAGGACTATTTATCATTTAGACCAGGTCTAAAGTTAGACCCGGTTTGATTTGTTTTGTGCATACCAACCAAAAAGTTTCCATGAAACATAAATAGAAAGTTTCCATATTTTGAATTCTTGTTTTATTAACTACATTTCAACAATTTGCAAGTGCAAAAACATAGTTTTACCATAATACCAAAAGGGTTTAGAATATAAGGAAATTTAAAAGTTTGCAATACCAAGGAATATTTCAATATTTTTCGATATTTAGAAATAAATCTTAAAACCATGATGTCAGAATTGTATGACAAACACACATTTCAGTGCAATAACACTCCCTTTGTAACTTTTTCATGGCAGAAACTTCAAGATATCAACTTGCATAATAGTGTCTTGGTGCTTTTAAGCTGCACTTTGAATGTGCAGTCAGCTAAACACGATTGGTACCACAATGGAAGGAAAATTGCCTGGTGTTGTGATTATGAAATCAATCGAGAGTTGGACACTAATAAGGCATCTGACTTTGGCCATGTGGTAGCCTCTCTACGTATACAGAAGTGTGACCCAGAGGACACGGGTGTGTACACCTGTGTAGCTAGTAATACAGCGGGGACTATATCTACCTCATGTTATGTCAGTATGACAGGTGTGTATTATATACATTGGTGTAGAGAGGGAGGGATGTAGTGTGAATTACTGGGCCCATGGTATTGGTCTAGTAGATGCAATCATCCAAAACCAAGGGACCAGTAATTCACACTATACTTACCCGATATAACCCATGTTGTATTTGTTTTACTACATGTATACCTTTTTAATATTTTTGGCCTTTACCGGATAGGCTGCATAGACGTATTCTGGTGTAGAATTCCTCTCCTTTGGTACTCGGTGTGCATTGTACTTGCGAATAATTCACTTGTATCGAGCTGATCCACTTCTAAAATATCAAGATCCTTTGTACAACAATAGGTGAAAAATATTCCCACTGCTTTCCCGATCACGTACAGCTTTTGTTTGTTTTGCATCCTTTCCATCCAATATATTTTGGGAATCCTTCTCCGACAGCTCTGTGAAACAACCAGTGTCAGTACCAATTACCATACAGAAATCATGCTTGTCCCAAAGAATGTGAAATTCATATTCTACATATAAAGTGCATATTACGTTTTGAACCTATTGCGTGTGGGGATAATAAGGGGTGCGATATAGAAAGGGGATCAGTTTCGTCTGTGTAATTATGCAAATGTGAGGAATAAGGCGATATATAAGCATCACATGCTGGTGCAATTGACCAATAAAATGCAGTAGATAGCTAATAAATATATTTGAGGTATAGTAACAAGTGATTAAATCCTATTCTTTGGATGTGCCAAATGTATACTATTATAGAACAGTATAGTTAGAGAAAAAGCCATTGTTTTTAGCTTCTGCTGTGTACATAGGCGATACCATTATTTAAAGTTGGACAACAAGGCGCACCCAAGTTGTCCTCTGCCAAAATAGTGATATCTGGTTTAGATGACACAAAATGAATACATGTACACAGCAGTTGCTAAAACAATACTCATACGCAGACATTTTTATTAGTAATTATGAAATAAATGTTTAAATAGAAGCCATTTAAACCAATGTCGATGACATTGTCAAGTATATTTACATGTTTTCTTTTTGTGCAGATATTAATGATGACAAGTTAACTGCAATGGAATGTCAGAAGTGTATTTCAAACCCAGTCCATCGTAAAAGTAAGCCATAATTGTTATTTTCTTTATGTCATAACTCATCTTTGGTGTAACAAATCCTGCACTGGAAAAGGTTAAGTATGATAAGGCATGACTGATATTCCATCAATGCAATCCTCTTAGGCGCTCACGGTATGCTCCCAAAATAAACTCATCTTTACCCCTGCCGCCCTAATAATAAGAAAAAACACACACACCCCACCTGACTCTGTACAAATGTGTCCATCTCTGAAAGACCATTGGCAACCTATTTTCAAGCATATTCTTATATGATTGATATATTGCTGGGTTTGGAAACATTATTCGAGCATAATTGTTAATAGTCAAGAGTCAAAAGTCACATTTGATCTGGGGATTTTCTTTTCTTCATTTTCAATGCATCTGAGTTACTAGAAAGTTAAATCTGATATATCTTGGGAGCCTAGTTCATGATTTATTAGCCTTATTAGGTGTAAAATCCCAAACCGCCAAATACAAGAGATTGAATTAGTGCCAATGGTTCATGGACATGTCAACAAACAACGCCAAGTCACCCAATTAAGCATTTGGTATCTGAGGAACATAACATGTCAGGTAGTATATTGCTGTTACATTTATTTAAAAAAGTATCTTACAACAAATTTACCGATCTAAAAGTATCCACGTTTATTTCAGGTGCAAACAAAAGACGACTGGCATCTGATGAAACCTCTAAGCCAACAGCAAATGCTGCATCTACAACCAGCGAGCCAGAGTATGAAAAGACCGAAATTGATGAATTGATAGCAGTCGCAGCTGCTTCTGAAAATCATTCAGGCAACGACGCTGACAAATCATTGAGATCAAACAAAGCACCAAAGCAAAGGAACAAGAGAGCAACAGAAGGAAAACAATTGGAGCAAGAGGTGAAGAGTTCCCAGGAACAGCTTTCAGCTTCTTCATCTTCAGGGGAAAATATGCAAACAGGAAAGACGAATGATGATAAAATAAAAACGGGAGAGGAAAAAGATGTCGGGGAAGATGCAGATGGTCCTCCTTGTGTAACTAAGGTGAGTAGCTTTTCTGCTGCACAGTCCCATACCTTTCAAATGAATTTACATTGTAATGATCAATCAAATTAAGCTCTACAGATTCGACCCATTTAGCATTGAAGAAACCATTGTACAGGTTTCCAAAAAAGGTCAGTAAGCTGATGATAGCTGATGATAAACCTGTGTATAGTTCTTGAATAACTATAAATCATAGGGTAAAATTATAAATTTTGTTTGTTTTCCTTTTTGCTGAGCAATATATTTCCTAAAGCGCACAAAATGTTGTCTATCAGGCTTCTGCCACTAAGTTACATTTTTGAGTGATTCACACAGGAAGAACATAAGTAATATAGTCCTCTACCAGATGTTATATACTTCACTTAGCTATATGGTTATGATAAAAGTAATTTCTTAAAACAGCTCAGAATGTCTAGGCAATTCTCATTGGCTCTCAGAGAAATCGGTGATATTTATATTAGGCAACTTTTAAAATTAAAAACAGGCGTACTTTAATAGCGTGACCACATCGCGCAGTACATTTATTAATATGACCACCCTCGAACAGTGCGTGAAGTGGTAACTTAGTTTTTTCCATAACACAGACTTGTGCAGTGTGTCTACTGCGCTTTTCGTGCATGCTTATATGATGCATTATGCCGATGCATGGCGTACTTACCGAACACAGGATTGGATGGAATGTTTTGGGGATACTAGCAGGGGTAAAAGTTGACAAATGTGGGCAATTAAATTATAAGTTACAATTTTGATTAAATAAATGTCTAAAGTATGACTGTATAATAATGAGAATAAAGGTATCATTTTAGACCATACCCATGTTATATTGTCTGACATAAAGTACATTCTGTAGTATTATTTTGTGTGTGAAACAACTCTGCCTGCAGCATTGTTGTTCCACTTAAAATAATACTACCGGTCCCGTATTTATGTCAGACAATACAACATGGGTATGGTCTAAAAACAATACCTTTATTCTCTAAATACATGATTGTAATAATAATCCATCCTTATCATTTCTATCTTACAGACCATGCGAGCTGCTGTGAAATTACCAGGTAAACGCATGGAACTCAAATGCGCATTTGAATCTTTGGCTGATACCAATTTCAAGTGGCTCTATATGGGTAAGAAAATTGATCATTGTGAGCACTACCAGATTGGACAGAAGATGGATGGCAGAGAGGTGGTTCAGTTTCTCCTCATAAATCCAGTGGTCACAGTAGATATGGGTGTGTACACTTGCCTTGCTAGACGGAAGGAAAACGTGGTGTCGACTTCATGCTCTATCACTATGAAGGGTAAGATTTTATAGATTTTAAATATTGATATGTTGGTTTGTGTTTTGTTGGGTTGGGTTGTTTGTCGGTCTGTCTGTCTGTGAGGCACTTGGGGATATTTTGAGTTGGTACAGTTTCAGTTTATTCACCACAAAACAAACATAAATACTGTGGTGGTGAGACCAAATCTAAATCAGAGCAGGATTCAAAAAATGATTTGGCCATGTTAGAGAAATCAATGATTTGTGTGTGTGTATGCCTCTATATTGAAAGCTTTCAATGAAATTATCAAGTTTAATATTCCACGTCTTTGCTTACTTTTTATCTCCTGGCTAAAAGCCGTAGAGGATATTGTCATCACGTCACGTGTATCCATGCGTCGGGGTATGTGTGTGTATGTTCCCTTTGGTTAACCTCTTTGGTTAGGTTCGACCTGTTCAGTGCTCTCATATGAAAAGTCAGATTTCAATCTCAACCAAAATTGGTAACATTAAACTTTGGGTAAGGGGGACTTGAGATGCTCATGGGGTGTACACATATTGACCTCTAATAACTCCTACATGACCTTTGACTTCACTTTGCCAATACTTTAAACTGCACTTATTGATCTTTAGGGGAAGTCAAAGTACAATTTCAACCATTATTATGCAGATCGAATCTTCCGTCCCATACTTGCAATGCATTAGTAAAGACCAATTATTCTGAACATTATGTCACTGGAGTGAACTTGGTCGACCAAGTTGATTAGAACTTGGTCAGTTGGTTACCTGCATGAATACACTGTAAGCGTGTATTAATATGCCAATTGTATTCGAGCAGTCACAAAATGCAGTAGACTATTTTGTTTAATTTTGTCTTTTTTAATTTTTGAAATTGTTTGAAATTGTTTTAGAAAATTTTTTTTGTGATTTTTTTTTGAAGAAAAAAATTTGCAATTTTTTGAGAAATGTTTGGGATTTTTAAAATAAAAAAATCCAAAAAATAATGTTATTGATATTTTTACAATATTATGGTGAATTTTTAATTTTTTTAATTTTTTTAAATTTTATTATTATTTTGTTGTTGTTGTAAAGTCAGATTCTCACTGCATAATAATGATAAAATCGGACGGATTTTTTCGCATGATACACAAATATATTGGTCTCGCTATGAGTTTTAAAAATATTGTGCTCGACTGCGTCTCGCACAATATTTTTTAAAACTCATAGCTCGACCAATATCTTTGTGTATCACGCTCAATCCATCCAATTTTATATCAAACTTGAGTCATAGATGCAACATGGAAACCTTTATAAGTTAATGAGATCAAAAGTCACATACCAAGGTCAAAGGTCAACTGAGGTCAAGATGTAAAATTGGCCGCATATGTAAAATTGATTACATTTGTCCATTTTATTTCCATACAATGACCAGTTGCAACCATAATGCATTGATGCATTGAGAATCTTCCATCCTATTCCTTCAATGCAATACACCTATTATTGTGTCAGCTGGAGTGATATTGGTCGACCAATATTTCTAACACTCGGAGGTCTCTTTAACACATTGAAGCTTACACTGCACGGATACACTTAAAGCGTGTACCGATTGTATGTGTAGCAGTCACAAAATGCAGTAGAGACTTCTTTTTTTTAATTTTGTCTTTTTTAATTTTTGACATTTTTTGACATTTTTTTTGTTGAGATTTTTTTTCTCAACAAAATCAGCAATTTTTTGATTGGATTTTTTGTTGGATTTTTTGTTAAAAATGTTATTGATATTTTTACAATATTATGGTGATTTTTTTGTTGGTGATTTTCTTTGTCTCGCACAATATTTTTTAAAACTCATAGCTCGACCAATATCTTCGTGTATCACACTCAATCCATCCAATTTTATATCAAACTTGGTGACAATAATTTTTAGGTAAGGGGACTTGAGATGATTCAAGGGGGGGGGGGGGGTGGTCAACTTTTTTGTCTATTCATTGACAAAGGAAAAGTAAATTGACTTTAATGATTTATTTGACTTTTTTTTAGGTTCTTCTCTGCAAGAGTACCTGAAACCATGTCAGAAGTGTGTTTTAAGGACATCCAAAAGGAACGACAGACTTGAGAAAAGAGCACAATTAAATCAAGCCAAAGCCTCATCAACAGTACCTGCCGCACCATTATTGTCTTCAACAGCTGTGCCTGTAGCACCACTAGCATCAAATTGGATACCTTTACAGCCAATGGCTTCAACCATGATACCACTTGGACAAATGCCTTCAACGCTTGTACCATTTGGACAAATGCCTTCAACGCTTATACCATTTGGACAAATGCCTTCAACACTTATACCATTAGGACCAATAGGTTCTAATTTGCTACCTCTAGGATCAATGGGCCCAACCTTGATACCATTAGGACCAGGAGGTTCAACAATGATACCTGTACAGACAATGGCTTCAACAGCAGTACCTCAAGGAGCAGTGGCTTCATCAGCGTTTACGTTTACTGTAAAACAGGAAGCAAGTGATCGAAGTAAGAAAATATTTTACTTGGTTCTAAGAATTAAATAGTGGTGGGTTATTGGATGTTAAAAACACTTTATTTTACATCATACTAAACTTGAGGAAAAATTTTGATTTTCTAACTTATTGATGGCTGAAGAAAAATTCCCCTGTTATGAGAAAAGATGCCAACGTCTTGTTGTTAATAAGTAAAACAAGGAAAACTATGATTTCTCAAGTCATGGAAAAGTGATACCCTTCTCTGCAATTTAACTTATTCTAAAATCTTTATTTCCCTTTGTTTTTGTGATAATGGCAGACAATCGACAGGACCATTCATACAACCGCATATTCTCAGGGAAACTAGCACCATTGGCAGTGGCGACTAAGGGAAAAGATGGTAAATTCTACAAAACTGAGAGCTGCCAGACCTCCCTCCAAAATCAGAAACTGTTAGAGAAGGGCGACCACCTTTCAAAGAAAACCAAACAATTGCAGCGTGCACTGTCCAGGGCAAAGGTTACGATCGAGAGAAATAAGGAGAAGCATCAAAGGATTTTGAAGGAGAAAGTAACGTTAGCATTATCTATGAAAGAACACAAAGTAAAGGCAGAGCAAGGACAACCCCCTGCTGCAAGTTATACATGTAGGGTAGTTGGTATACCAGGAAAGCCTGGCATGCAGATTGTTCACAACCAACCACAACCAGTAGTGAAGAAAAAGTACATGATCACAAGAGCGATGCAAACTAATAAAAAGATGGATCCGTTTGTGGGAATGGTCAGCTTGAAGAAACGCAACGAGGTCCTCCAGAAGAGTCTCAGTTCAACATCCGGCAAATTGGGAGCTGTGAAAAAAGAGGTGGCTAAACTGGAGTCCAAGCTGCAGATGGAGGAGCAGAAGCACATTGTTGCCATCAATGAGCTACAGAAGAAAGTTGCCGAGTTAGAAGCCAGAGTGCATAGAGGGAAGGAACAATCGGCGTATGAGACGCTGGCAAGGCAGCTACAGCAAAACAGAGGGAGGGATCCCGCTGCCTATGCCGGCTTCTTGCAGTACATGGCTGAACCGGTGCAGGAGTTTAGTTGATTGGTATCTGTATTCTGACTGCAGCAATGCAATTATGCATAAGGTGATGAAAAAACATAGGCTTACAGACCATTCAAGTAGGGTCGTCGGTCAGGTATTTTTCGAATGACACTAAATATCACCAAAATCTGATCACAGGGGAAAAAATCCCTTTTTAAACAAATCCCTTTTTAAGTTTGTTTGAAAATTTAAAAAAATGGAATTTGAGTTATAAATTGTTTATTTTGTGTGTGCAAATTTGGAAAAAAAAGAAAAAAAAGCTAGACCGACCAACCCTCCTTGAGAGGTACGTTTGCCTGTAGAACAGGAGGAGTTTTTTTGTCACCTTATTTGTAAAAATCCAATGCTTCTATCCCAGTCTATTGGCCCATCACCTAGAATAGGTGTTTTTGTTTTTTCTTAGTTGAATAGAAGGCTTGTCTATATCTATAGAATACTTGACAGAACAATTTCAGAATTGTTATCGTACAACGTTTTTCGCCATTCCTATATATGGGATTTACACAGTTAAGACATGAATATTTCTGCAGCATCATGGTATGGGGAGAGAGTCTACAAGCAAGATTCTCATTCCATACCATCATGCTGCAGACATATTTATGTCTTAACTGTGTAAATCCCATAGGAATGGCGAAAAACGCGGTCAGTTTACAAAACTTGCCACAGTTTGCTTATTTTTCAGTCAATTACTTTCATTTTTGGGGAGGATAAACTAGATTAACAACGCTTTATACTGATAACAAAAAATCCATGGTTCAATGCACGCATCAAGGCCGGTCAAATAGCCGTTTCAAATCGTGCACAATGTTTTATGAGTCACTCAGTATAGTCATCAAGTAACTGACCAGGAAATAAATGAGCTTATAGTTTTAATAATCAAATTATAAAAATTGTTCAGAAATGTCTCCTCTTTAATTGGAGATATTGCATGCTAAGAATGGTTGATTATTAAGGAGGTAACATCTAAGGATAAACCAGTTACGATATATCCTTGGTGTAAGACATTCATAAAGTTAGACTAGTGTAAAGACCTCATTACGGAATATAAAGCTGTATATAATCCTTTAATCCATCAATAAAGGATTTTGTGCTAGGTTAATTCTGTGCTGTCTTACACTTAGGATAAAGCGAAGTTAAAATCCAAAATGTAAGGTCATTTTCATATTTTTCTTTTCAAAACAGGGGAGAGTATGACAGGTAATGCGTGTGTGTCGTATTGATCCAACAGAACAATGCGGCTGACTATCCGCATCACATTATTGACTGGTGAATTAGCACTACCAGTAATCAATAATTTGCCGTAACTGAGTCTGTGTGTTGAAAAGCAAAATGCGAAAATGGAAACCATACGTTATCTTACTTCTGGTAAAATTTCTCAACAACTTTATAACGTGATATTGTAAGTAAGAGTTATACTTTTAAGAGTTATAAGCACATTTATCTGGTCAGTTACCAGTTAGTTTTTTGATGACTGAAGATTACTGAGGGCACCTAGACAAGGGTTGCCAATATCTATTGGTGCACAATAAATTGATCATATTATTATATAGCCAACCTAACACATCTTCTTTTTATGTATTGCAATAATTTCACAATTTTATTTTGCAACCGTAAACAGTGTTAACACTTTTCACGCGGCAGGCGTCTACAGACGACATTCTAAAATGTCACAAAATGTTTCAAAAATGTCAAAATTATTAGATTTCATTACCATATTTGGATCAGCATGAGAAATGCATTACAATAAGTACAAACATGCCTATTATTGGTTCAGTAATCCTTGAAATATACTTTCAAAGTTGCGAAAGGTTTCTGAAAATATGTTTTTATATGGTAAAACTAATAGCCGCATGGAGAGTGTCAAAGGGACACAACATCATGTTGAATTTTTTTTAATTTTAATTAATTTACTTCAGAATTCAAGATGAACATTAAAAATTGCCATTATTGTTGTTTCTATTTAAAAAAACACCAGCAAAACTTGATTAAAACAATGTTTTAAATATGATGGAATACCACCCTTAACCATGTAAAATGCTGGTTGCGGCTCTACCAGCATTTTTGAATCAACGTTTTGTTGTACAAAGAGGGCTGATTTTTCTTAATCCTTAGTGTAAGTTTATACTTGTAAAAATCCCAGTTGTAATCATATATTTTTGTAATTGAGGGCGCTGCCTCCACCACATCTCTTAATGCCCCTTTAACACTGGACAACATTTAATCATTTCTGGACAATGCAGGGTAGTTTTGGATTAAAATTGTGGGTATATGAATCAGGACTTCCTTAATAAAGTGTAGTCCTAAATGACTCTGTTAATCCAAAGCTACACCGCTTAACGGAATTATTATATTTTGCTCAAGTTTTAGTACAAATGATTTAGCTTATAAATTGAAAGAAAAATCACCAACATAACACTCTACTGCTATGTCACTGTGAATTACTCGAGCATACTGAAATTATAGGGTATTACAAACATTGTGTGCAGGGGGGGCAAGGGGGACAGGCCTTTGATAGGAGAGGGAGGTTCATGATTGACTAATTTTGGCTTAATAAACACGATTTGACATTATATTAGGCATAGCACACATAACATTCAAATGATTGAGACATGTACAAAATTCGATTCAAATGAAAGATTGCAATGAAAGATTTATTTTCCAAAAAGAATTATGACAATCGGTCAATTGCATTCTTGTGGTACGGTGTTTTGAGATACTCGGAAAATGGCCGAAAACCTGCCAAAAACAGTAACAATGCCCACAAATATAATTCATCAGGATTTAGAGAGCTCAATTTGTTAATAATGTAACATTCAAAACACCATCTTTAACAATTGAATATCTATATACCATGTTAAATAAAAATATATGGTAAAATTATATTGCATTAAGCTAAAATAAGCTAGTGAAATTGGTCATTTTGACCAATTTTACTGACCGCAATCAAAAAAGTGACTAAGGGCGTGTTCACACTATAGCTAGTTTTCTCTAGTGTGAACAGAAAAATAGGCTCAAAAAACCGACCCGGGTCGAAAATTACAATCCTGCGAAAGTGAAAGGTAGAACCCGGGTTCAACCCGGGTCGACTGTAGTGTGAACAGAAATCGCTGTTCGACCCGGGTTGCAAACCTGACTGCTAACCTCTGACCGTAGTAGTTTACGTCAGTTTTCAGCTTTGCTTCGCACGCTCTCGTCTGCCTTTGGTTCTGGTTGAAATATTTATCAAATTTGTCAAAATGGCAAATAAATGGAGTCAAATTGAAACGGAAGCCATGATGGAACTCTGGGCAGATGAGACCGTGCAAATTAGTTTGAACTCAATGATCCACAATAAGGATATTTATGCCAATATATCACGCCACATGGAGGCAATGGGTTTTCACCGTAACATTGAGCAACATTGAGCAATGTCCAAATAAAATAAAAGCACTCAAGAAAAAATTCACAGATACTGAAACACATAACAACAAGTCTGGAACCCAAATCTTTCTTTGGATTTGCCAGTGTTTTAGAATATAGATTGCATGCTATGTTCTGCACCAGATATTTTGTTTCAGACCGGCGTACAGAATCCCTACATACGTATTTCATAAACTTTTTAGCTTAAAAACAGTTTGAGATCAAGCTTAAATATCCAGTTAAAAAAACCCAAAAAAACCCCCACGGCCAACACTTGCAACAAACAGAGTTTGACATACATAGCGCTCTAGTGTGAACAGAAAATGAATTATCGATCAATCCGGGTTCGACCCGGGTCCGACCCGGGTTGAGGAAAAAGCTATAGTGTGAACACGCCCTAAGTCCAGCTAATTAATATGCGTAAATGTTATAAATCCAGATGTGAATGGTGTATTGCAATCAAACTTGGTATTATGGCTAACTGTACGATACCTAATCTTTTAAACTATACTTCAGTTTCATAAGCTCATTAAATATGCTAATTAGATAATTATCTATTCAAGTCATTAATATACAAATGAGCAATGTCCGACAATTTTTATCCCATCATTTAATAGAGTGATCGGTAATAGATATATAACATGTATACCCAATTTGATTGACAAATATTGATGGATTTAGAAATTAAACAAGCTTTTCCATTTCTTAAATACCCATATTTAAATTCTCAGTCTTTTCCTCATATTGGGCACTCAAAGGATGCAAAATCTTAGCCTGGCTCACAAGGCCTTATTGTCTGATTGTTTTACTATATTAGTAGGCAGGCCCTGATATGACCCAAAAACATTTACCTACTGAAATGCTCTGCTTCTACATGTACCAGTATTATAGTATAGTATGGCACCACCTGTTGTGCCCATCACCTGACATGCCTGACAAGAAATTTCTGCTCCCAATATCTCTGGCAGGTAGATCACTGTATGGGTTCAGTTGGTGTCCTGCACAACAGCTTCAGGGTATAGTAATTACCTGGTTGCCTGGATGGATAGACATGTGCCCTAAACTAGCACCTAAAGACCAATTGACATATTTGCTTGTGTATACATGAACTTATTTAAGGACATGGCCTGGGCTAATGCATGGTGACCTTATATGACTGGTATGAATGGTGTACTAGATATTAAACCTTAAAAACAGATTGAGACATTAACAGAACGGACACAGTAACAAGAGAGACTTGGGCAAGTCAGGCAAAATCTGAGCATATCACTAAATGGATTGAAGTGTTTAGTACAATATCTCAGGTTAGGGTTTATTTAAATTGGCCCAATATATTCAAGTTCAGAGCAAATTTCAAAAATTGGTAAAAACAGTCATAACTAAAAAACCGGATGATAAGTACTTATACCTGGATCAAGGTTATATAGTCCAAGGTCATGACTACCATATATGGCAAGCTCACTGCCCTTCAGGGAGTGCCCTATGTGAGGATAATTAATTTTATATAGGGGTGTTTTTCAAAGTGGAGCTGCATACATTATATGAAAAGATTGTTTTGCATAAGGGCTTACAGACCACTCCTACATGTTACTCATTTTGCATGATTAATTAATCCAACTATTCCATGGCTGTGTTCATGACTTGGATTAGTGCATCCATGCACGCCAATTGAGGCAACAATACAAACCACATTCCACATCGTGAATAGCCATCCATTCAATAATGCAAAATGAGTAACAGGTAGAAGTGGATGTAGGCCTTTATGGCCATGTGTTTTGAACTGACCACCCAAAAAGGGTGGCGGCGTTGCATTTTTGGTGACGAATCATCCATCTCTCTCTATTAACTCAACAACTATATGTGGTAGAGCTATGGTTTAGGTGTCATTTGAAAGCTTATTTATCTAGCTACACTGTGTTAATAAATCAGGTATTTCTATAACTGTTTGGCTGAGATATGATTGATTATATTTCGAAAGTCAGGGGTGGCGGTGGCATCATGTACAATCTCTATGGGAATATAGAAAATGTTCCCAATTCTACGTTCAAATTACAATAACTCCACATCTCTGTATGGTACAAACATGATTTTGCTCTCATTTTATAGATTGTTTTATATTCTATAAGTTTCTGTTTCAACAAACGTGTCAACTATTACGTAACAATTGTAATCACGAATCGATTGCATTGTCATTGGCTTTTTCCCTATTCACTACACAGTGAACTTGCCCTAATTTATCGGTTTTACATACATGACTATAACAACAAAATTATTCAACCGATTATAGCAAAATTATACATTTTTGGAAAGCTATCAAATAGGGGAATTCAGAAATCTTGCTTAAAATAGGATAGGGTGAATAGCCAAAAAAATATATGTGTAAGCTCTAATAAATTTAAAATGTAAACGTTTGTGCTCATTTTCTTCCCGATGTAGTATATTTCAACAAGTTACCCTTGACAACCATTATGTTCTGATGGGTAAATTGCATGAGGAACTAGTAATATGCACAGTAAAGTAATGATTGGGATAGGAATTAAAAAAATATTGAGCTTTAATCAAAATATGAAGAAGAAAAAAAAAATCGATATTTTTTGAACATTCTTAATCACAACATGTTACCATTAGGTCCTATGCAAATTCCAATCGCATATTTAGATTCCTTGTGAGATTACCGTTCAGAAAATACATACTTTTTATGGGATAGAGCAAGTAGTTATTGCGATATGCTAATTCGAATCTCAGTTGGTGTAAAATGTAAAAATCTGGACATGCAATGGGAAGGGTGGCGAGTTCAAAACACATGGCCTTATGCAACACAGCTCTTCATATGTTGTTGTTCACTGGTGTAATGCTCCCAGTGGCAGACTCTGTGTGTGTGCATTATGCTATGCCTAATTATATTTGGAGAGGCATCAGGGACAAGCCTTCCATCTTCATTATCTGTCGAATATAAAGATTGGAACAAACATCTTCTTTTTCATATAAGTGATATCCAATCACATGTACGAGCCCATTTTGAGCTGTACAGTGTTTTTGACTTTCATTATTATATAATGTCACTTATTCTTTCATTTTCTTAACTTGAATAAATAAAATCCAGACATGGAGATACATTTATTACAGTTTCATTTCTGTTTCATACCACATGGGCTCTTCAATTTGTAACTTAAAGGCATATTATGTAATCTTTTCCAGGGGCACCCTCTATTCATGATTATTTTTAGAAAGTAAATTTTCTTGCAGATTTACATATCTGTTCATAATTCATGAATATATTCTGAGTTACAGAGCGATACAATTCCTAGTTTTAGAGTGAATTAAGAGTGAAAAATAAGTTGGCGTGCAGACGTGACAGTTTATTTTCACTCTTTCAACCATGATTTTGATGTAATTAGGAATCAAATCGCTCTGTAACTCAGAATATATACTTGATTTATGATCAGAAATGTAAATCTGCAAGAAAATCTACTTTAAAAACAAAATCAGAACTAGAGGGCGCTCCTAGAAAAGATCACATAATATGCCTTTAATGGAGGTGTCCAGCAAGCGCAACATTGCCCATTATATGTTAGAAAAATAATTATCAAGCCTAAATCGTGTAGTTATTGAACAAACATCATATTTATCATAAAAATGAAACACTGCCATCTCTCAGCATGCAATTGTTAAAAAGGTGCGGTGATTTAAAGCCCGGTATCATGAAGTCATAGTTATACAATATTCTTGCGCAAATTTGAGCACTAATAACTGACGTCATTGATACCAGGGCTTTAAATCACCGTGGCATGTTGAGATTTTATTCGTTTTTATGATAAGTATGTTTTCTTCAATATAATTTCGTGATTAAGGCTCGATAATTACTTTTCTAAATGGACAATGCTGTGCTTGCTGGACACCTCCGTTAATGGTATACAATCTTTAAAAACCCTTCAACAGGTAATTAATATACTATTACCTTTAAAACTATAGCACCAACTTGAAAATATAAAAATATTGTATTAAATTGCGGAGATCGGTTAACAATTATAAATGCTACGCTGAAAAGAATGAGACTTTTTGTACTTGGGTTCCTATTATCGACTGGTGAGTTGTCGCTTCCAGTTAATCAATTATATGCCTGTTGCTGCACCGAGGCTGCCTGTTCCCAAACCGAATGCAAAAGTGAAAAGAATACTTAGAACTTTTTGTTTTTGACACATGCTTGGTAAAGATTCAGTTAATCTTCACATGCAATTATGTCAAATTAGGGTGGGGGGGGGGGGGTGGACCCTCAGGTAGTGCCTCCGTAAAACTGCTTCAACTTCTTCATTTAATCTATATAAAAGTATACATTTTTTTGCAGAAAAGGGTTCAATGATTCCAACCATGATTATAAAATGAAATTGACCATTTTGTGATTTTTTTACCAAAAATGTGATTTTCATGAATTTGGAGATTAAAAAAATCACATTTTTTGGCACGTTTTGGTCTATAATTCAAAAAGTAAATAAGATATTAAAAAAAGAAGAAGATTCCTAGGGAATGTTAATCAGGATTATAACAAAACTAGTATGACAAAAGTTGACAAAATATATTTGAGTTATCTTTGCAGAACCTAAAATGGGTCAAAAAATGTTTGTTTTTTATAATTTTCTCCAAAATGGTCAATTTCATGATCATGGTTGGATTCATTGAACCCATTTCTGCAAAAAATGTATAATTTTATATAGATTTAATGAATAATGAAGAAGTTGGGGCAGTTTTACGGAGGCTATGCTGAGGGTCCACACGGCCCTTAAAGAGAAGACATTTCTTTTTCAATTTTATGATTTAATATTTTTAGGTTGGAGCTATAATTTTGGTGGTATGAGCATATTTATTTCCTGATAAAGCGACAAACTCCCCTCCCCCTTGTTCTACGGGCAGACAGAGCTCTCAGGTTCAGGTTCAGTTGGTCTGCCGGTGGGGGTCTAATTCTTTTCAAGAATTTCAGGAAATGTTGGTGAATTTTCAGCAATTTCCGAAATTTTCCGAAATATCCGATGTCGTTCTAAACTCCATCTTTCAAAAATAACAGAAATCCCACACACTTGTTGGCAGTGTCAAACTAAGGAGACGAAATTTGCTTATTAAATGTATCTCAGATTTTTGGTACCGATTATTGAATTTGAATTAGCCAACAAAGCACCTGGTCCTGGGATTTTTGTGTTAAGTGTATTCAGATGAACAATCAAGTAAGTTGTTGTTTACTTCTTTTAAAAAATAGGCCATAATGTTTTGACTTTCGGGGATACACTCGAAATGTCTGGGAATAAATGTGTCAGTGAACAAATTTCACTGTTTGTCCAGAATTTGAACCTGGGCCCTCTGGATCACTAGACCAGCGCTCAACCAACTGAGCTAATGAGTCAGAATATTATCTATGCCTTCAGTTCAATAGTGACAAATAATTCAACATCAATTACATTTATGTTTGTGCTGTTACTTCTATATTTAATTTGAAAAAATTCAGCCATACAAAAATATTCTGCCATTCAATCGCTTATACATAGCAATAGAAAACATTTATATACAATCATATGATACATATAAAAGTCTAATTAGTGGCATAACTAGGGTCTTGAATTTGGGGACCAGGGGAGGGGGACAGGCCTGTGATCCGGGGGTGGGGGGGGGGGGGGCATAACCCACTACTTTTGGTTAATATACATAGAGTTTGTCATTTCATTTGGGGGGGGGGGGGGGCAAGCCTTCCGGCCTTCTAGTTACGCTACTGAGTCTACTACACAATTCTTAATGCTACAAATGTACAGAAAAAACTATGTATGAACATGAAATTGCATCATAACAATATATATAAATTATCAAATTGATCAGACATGCTCAGACACCTTTCAAGCTCTCAACCAAGGAGCTTAGTATACACATACTACATTGTTTGAGGGCAATAGGTCCGCAAGTGAAGGGGTAAATAGCCCCAAGCCTGAACGGTGAAAGGTTATAGGCGCTCGCAGCTCGGCTAGTACCAAGGGAAGATAGTGTGCCCTATTTCAATAAATTTTACACCTCACCTTGACTCTGGGTTGAGGTTGTAGAAAAAAACATATCTCTTGGGGTCTTTTATCCAATGTCTGATTTTTACTTCATCAAAACTTGCACAAATTAAGCTTTTATATTGATGCCTCATAATTGAACTTTAGCCTTGAGAATCAGGAAATATGATGAATAGAAAGCTCAACATTTCTTTATATTTTTCAAGACATTTTACTTCATATCTAGCAACTAGAAAAGCCGACAAGATGTATGTTTTGATGTGATGGATCACATAGATTGTACCTATGGTTGGAAATCCCTGGTGTTCTCTCTTCGTATTCAGAGGTGTAACACATGATCGTTCCAGGATCTTGAAATACCCCGTATTTGATGGCGTTTCACAGACAATTTTGCTAAGTTGACCCCCTTTTTTGCACATAAGCGAGGACATTTTGTCTGAAAATAACCCCCCTTTTTACCATTTCAAGGACACTTTCTAAATAATCCACCTTTTTCGCAAAAACGAGGACGCATCTGGTTAAAAATACTCCTTTTTCTATTCCCAGAACAATTTGATATGACACGATACTTTTTTGAAATCGCGGACTTAGCTTCCAAAATGACCCCTTATTTTTTGAAATCGCGGACAAAAGCTTTAAAAAACACCCCTAATTTTGGGAAATCGCGACATAAATGTCCGCGGATGTGGTACAGAAAATCCCCCTTTTCCGCGATTTTTGAACGACCATGCGTACCCAAAGTCAATGATGACTGAAACAACTGGGTGGAAATCCCAATGAAAAGACATGATAAGTTCATGAATATTCATGAGGTGTTATAATCATTATTCTTAAACAGCTAAGAAAGTTTAAGCAATCTCATTGGTTCTCAGAGAAATCGGCGTCATCTAGATGAGACAATAGAACACGGGGAGGTGGGGCTTACGTTTTAACAGCGCGCCCGACCTTCATAATGCGTGGTTTGCTCCATAACGAGCACTTCTGCAGTGCGTCTTTAGCGCTTTTCCTGCGTTTATGCCGGCGCTGCGACGCTTACACATGGTTTACTCATCGCATGTGATTGGATGGAATGTTTGTGGGCTATTCGATCCTAGCAGGGGTAAAAGTTGTCAAATGTGGACAATAAAATGTACTTATTTCTTTGATAAATGTCTAAAGTATCGTCCGCATTTATGTCAGACAATATAACACGGGTACGGTCTAAAAACAATACCTTTATTCTCTAACTCTGGGACAGGGGACTTGAACTAATATACAACATGGGTTACATCAAAATGTGCCCAAGTTCCACTAATTTTTTATATACAAACTGTAACACTACAAAGTATAAAATTACATTTATTTCTCAAAGAAAAGAATAAACGCTTCAGTGAGATAAAATAAGTAATATTATTGGTTACCAAAAGCAATTTAGTTTGGGTTTATATTACATTATGAAATCAACATTATGTGACCTGGCACCACGAAATGAGAGTAAAGTTGCAAAAATAAAAAAATGATTTATTCACATTTTCTGAAAGTAGATGTCCTCAGGTTTAAAATGACACCAAAGTTGGTATAATAGGCCATTCCAAAGGGAATTAATTATGATAAATTGAAGTTAATCCCTGTTGAATTATTGAATTGGAGAAAAAGGCCTTCAAAGTCAGTGAAGCTTATCGTCACTTGGTGTACAGATGCCAATCACAGGTCTTAATCAAAAGATTGTTTATGCCAAAGACCTCTTATCAAACGGCCTCTCATTGGTTCATTTGGGAGTATACAGGGTTCAAACTACTATTAAAAGCTTTGGAAAGCCCTGATCTTTAAGACTATACCAAATTTGCCATAAGGCCCCCAAAAAAAAGTTGTTTGTTTGTCCACGTCCGACCGACCGTGTACCTAGGTGCCGACCGTATTACTTTTTATTTTCGATAATATTTTTAAAACAACTTTTTGAGCAATTTGAATGGCCAAACGGACCGTGTTTATTCCTTATTTCGTATGATATCGTCATTCTGGTATTTGCAACACCATCCCCAATGCGCAATCCCGTGTAAACACGATGTTTAATGCATGAACTTGGCACCCGCGGGACTATAAAAGGACAAAATGAAAATCAGTGATCGCACGTGCAAGTGATGTCATTTTTATACTAAAAACGCAGTGTGAGAAAATATGAAAAATCTAGTTACAGTTAATATTTGTTCCCAAAATGTTGCTCAACGGCATGAATATTAATTTCAACATAGTATAAAACAATCTTTGGGGTAGTTAGTGCGGGGAAAATAGGTTTAGCAATACTTTCACGTATATATTTCTAGCAAAACTTCAACACAACGTTATTTCACTTTGTGCAACATTCAATCACAATGGCGGCGTCCTACGGTATCTGTAGACTGGATCCTCCTGTCTTCCCGATTTTCCACACGGCCCCTGCGAGGGTGCTCAAATATTGGAACTTTAAATTGACAATCTGCCCCATCCCCAACAGGAGAAAGAGATCAAAATCAGCAGTGTGAAGAGTAAAGCAACAATGTCGCATGAAAAGTGAGGTGTTTTGGTGTGTGTTTGGACTTTAATAATTCACAGTATTCATGCCGAATTTATATTCCCAAATACAATATCTGTATTAAAAAATATTTAAAAAAAAAAAAAAAAATCCGACCTACCGACCCTACCTTTTGAGGACCCTCTATGGACAAACAAACACCTTTTTTTTTTTGGCCTAAGGGATATTATTTTAAACCCTTGGAAATGACGATGTAAACATGGTAATTTCAAGACATATCAAAGCATTTGTCCTCTCTTTGCCTTCATTTCTTGAGATGTAAGAATAAAATGCCCTCTCTATAATGGCTTAAAAACATATTTAGACCCAAAATATTTTCTTAACACTTCGAAATGTGATACATAAATAGTTTATCTTTCCGAAAATGAAAATATCTCACTTTCGACCTCCTCTTGTTAAATCAACTAATTCAGGCCATAACTCAAAATCTGCCCGAGACTTTACGCTCATTTTGTTGTGCCAGGTCACATATCATTTGTAGTTTCTTAAGTTATAAATGTTAGTAAAATTATAAGTGTATTATTAATAGTTGAGCTGTTTTAAAATAAAACTGAACCAAACTAAACTGAACTGGACTGAATTGAACTGGACTGAATTGGACTGGGCTAAATTGAACTGGACTGGGCTGAATTGAACTGAACTTGACTGAATTGAACTGGACAGGACTGAATTGAACTGGACAGGGCTGAATTAAACTGGACTGTGCTGAATTGAACTGGACTGAATTGAACTGGACTGAATTGGAACTGGAATGGGCTGAATCAGAGGGTGATTTAATGAAGCCCCATAATCCCTTGCAAACTAGTTGTACCCAGGATTTCAACCTACATGACCACTGTAGCTACCAAATGGCTGTGAATTCTATGAAACTAATTATGATTAATTATTTTGAAACTGTCCCTGTGACTGCGCACTACAGCGGTATTGCAGTCCACAATAGATGGCCTGTGCTAATTCATCGATTGGGATCAACCATGCATCACTCACCGATAACTTCCTTTGTCAAATCATAATGAATGTTGGGGCTTTCTTAAATCACCCTCTGGGGCTGAATTAAACTGGACTGAATTGAACTGGACTGGGCCAAATTGAATTGGACTGGGCTGAATTGAACTGGACTGGGCTGAATTGATCTGGACTGGGCTGAATTAATCTGGACTGGACTGAACCATCATTTTGTTTACAGTTTAGTACATTAATATTATAATAAATAATCATACTTTTCATGTACGAATATTCCACATAGAAACATATTACATCAATGCAGATGTTTTACATACAGCTTAAAATGATAAAGCTTAATAGCTCACTGCACCTAAATTAATAAATGTGACATATTGCAATGCCAATCAGTTAAGCCAATGGGCATATTCAGAGTTCCAATCTCTTTCAAACACCTGTAGTAATTGTTGTTGTAATGTGACTCCATCCGAATGTTTCTGGTTTGATTTGCTATGCCAACTAGTAGTGGTTTGATTAACAATAAGGCCCACTCCACCTGTCGAAATGAAGTAATCAGCTATCCAATTGGATGTACCTTATTGGAAGGAAGAACAAATATCACAACAAAAATCCATTAAGATTGTATATCGTTGCTGTTCTGTCAAAACCTCATATCTCAATCCGGCACTTCAGTAACACTTCCTTTTTATAACCTTTTTGGCAGTCTCCTCTAAACATGTTCAAGGGCCAAACACACATATATCCAAATCTTGTAAGTGCTCTTGCCCTTGAACATGTATAAAGGAACACTTCGCATGCATAACCTTTGGACAAATTCACTTTATATGTGGTGAGGGGCTGGAAAAACATACAATGTTTTGACAGAATAGCAATGATAAGTCAATTTTATTGCAATATATGTCAATTTTATTGGGCAAAATATTATGCAATGCATACCCTGTGTTATTCGATCATTTGAAAATACCTTTAAATGTTAAAAAAACCTTTTAATGTTTTGTACAACTTGTTAACTTGTTTAATTTGCGGCATTTAGTGATAAAGAATGTGCAACAAAATAGGGGTCTTGGGTGGGAGAATGCCACTAAAAGGGTTGTTCTTTGGGTAACAAATGTTCACAATTTTATATAAGGGTTTGGGTGTCAGTAGGTAATCTCTGAAGAGAAAAAAAAAGGTCTTTAGGTGATATTTTCACCCAAAAATGAGATCCGTAGGTAATATTCAGACTTAACAAATGGGTCTTTAAACAGCCTAAATTTGCATTCCCTGAATGTGTGGGAGTGCACTAACCCTTGGACAACACCTCTAAATGTCTAAAGGTAATTATTTCCTTACCTATATAAGCAGTGTTGTCAGTTACCATATATTTGTCATGGTTAACTCTGGCAAAAGGTATCTTTGCTTGTTCTGGTGTGGAAGGAACCTCAAACAGTTTCTGTAAAGTAAAATTCAACATCACAACATCATTTTCAGCTTTACAATTGTGAATTATATTCCTGTAATCTGTGCTGCATAGCACTTGGAAGGTTGAAGACATGATGTCCTGTTAAAATTCAGTAGGTTCCATAAATCTGGATGGAAATGCTTGGTCTAAGCTTTTTTTTAAATAATTTGTCTTTATCAAATCAAACAAATGTAGAAATAACTCTGTACTATAATGGCCAGCCAGAACAGTTCTGCAAATATTGTCACAGTAACGACCACACTATCTCTGATTGCCCGACAAAACCGTCGCCCAAATGCTACCTCTGCGGCGAGAACGGACACGTGAAGTTCAACTGCCCACAAGGAGACAAAGGTCCAAAGTGTTTTAACTGTGCCATGTTTGGTCATCGCAGTTATGAATGCCCTAATGAACAAGTGCCCCCGACGCCCGAACCTACCATAGAGAATGCAACAAGTGACATTGGGCCAAGTAACGAGATAATAAATGACCGTGCCGCGGAAGCGTCAGCTCTCGCCCAAGAATTAATAGAGCATTGTTTAAATCCTGATAGTGCAAATTCTCCAGAACTCCTTAAAAAAGTACAATCAATCTTGAGTAAGAACCCCGCGCCCGAGTCTTCAGAATTTCAGCCACCAGTACAACAACAGTCAACTAGCGAAAAACTTTCAAAAAAGAAAACAGCAAAGAAACAAGCAAAACTTAACTTTGCCAACACCCCATCAAAATCAATAAAAAGAAAGGAAATAACCCCTGACAAAAATCCCCAACCAGACAAAAGAGACAAGAAAAACACTTATGATTACAATTACACAGAGGAGACTGTCTCTTCTCCAAACTCTTAAGCAAGTGACATTTTATGTGTGTGTCTATTTACTATACCTGATGCATTCCATCTTATGCTAAACATCATGAATGTATACATCACTATAAAAGTGAAGACCAATGCTATTAACTGCTTGAACAAAGACAGTCTCTCAAACTGTCAATTTACGTGGATTGAATATGTGTACAAACTTACGTATGTTTCTCAATCATCCTTTCAATACCATTAACGTAAATGATAGTAAGAAATTCATAAATGATTTCCCACATTGTATGCATAGCATATATCTTATACATGTATTTAGTATGATAAATAACAGCCTTTATGATTGTCATGTATGCAAGCGCTTTGATATTATGATCTATAACCATGTTCTCAATTTTATCAATAACTATGTTGACACCTTATATCGTAAATATATCAATATCCGTTATCGGTTCAAAACCCTGGTAACATTGTATTATTACTATTATTATTATTTATTTGTTTATGATCCATATACAAAACATATGTTTCAGACAAAAGGCTTACACTCGAATTCCATGAATAACAGATCATTCGATCAGCTGTTCCACCTACCATTTCAAGCAGGCCATACACGATTGATTCTTATTAAGTATATTGTGCAAGATAATTCAATTGCCTTGGCTAGTCATTGTAATGTATTATCTGCTGCTTCGTCTTGGATAGTTGATGGTATTTATAAGTTACTATTATTATTATTACTGTATATAGATTCCATGAGGCTAACATGTCTCAGGAGTACTTCAAATGTGTTATAATTTTATTACACTGAATGTTCGGGGATTACGGAACCCCAAGAAACGCAAATCCATGTTTAATTGGTTCAATCGACATAATTCCCAGATTGTTTTCCTTCAAGAAGTATACTGTACTGATAAAGATATTGATGCTTGGGGGAAAGAATGGGGTGGTACGTTTTTTGCCAACCATGGGTCTAACCATAGTCGTGGTGTTATGATTGGGATTAAAAACACGATCGATATTAAGAGTGTTAAAGTACATGGAGACACAGATGGTAGATTGTTGGGTGTACAAATTAATATTAATGATACTAATGATATTGTATGGGTTCAGTTGGTGTCCTGCACAACAGCTTCAGGGTATAGTAATTACCTGGATGCCTGGATGGATAGACATGTGCCCTAAACTAGCACCTAGAGACCAACTGACATTTTTGCTTGTGTATACATGAACTTATTTAAGGACATGGCCTGGGCTAATGCATGGAGACCTTATATGACTTGTATTGAATGGTGTACTAGATATTAAACCTTAAAAACAGATTGAGACATTAACAGAACGGACACAGTAACAAGAGAGACTTGGGGCAAGTCAGGCAAAATCTGAGCATATCACTAAATGGATTGAAGTGTTTAGTACAATATCTCAGGTTAGGTTTATTTAAATTGGCCCAATATATTCAAGTTCAGAGCAAATTTCAAAAATTGGTAAAAACAGTCATAACTAAAAAAACGGATAAGTATTTATACCTGGATCAAGGTTATATAGTCCAAGGTCATGACTACCATATATGGCAAGCTCACTGCCCTACAGGGAGTTCCCAATGTGAGGATAATTAATTTTATATAGGGGTGTTTTTCAAAGTGGAGCTGCATACATTATATGAAAAGATTGTTTTGCATAAGGGCTTACAGACCACTCCTACATGTTACTCATTTTGCATGATTAATTAATCCAACTATTCCATGGCTGTGTTCATGACTTGGATTAGTGCATCCATGCACGCCAATTGAGGCAACAATACAAACCACATTCCACATCGTGAATAGCCATAACATAACATAACAATTAATATTTATATAGCGCTATTCCATCTAGATCATAGCGCATGTAACACATCAGTACACAAAATACATTTAGCATGGAAAAAGGTGAGTCTTTAGACTACAACGAAAATGAGAGATATTGTTAGTTTCTCTTATGGTACGAGGGAGATTGTTCCATGCCCGTGGACCAGCTACACTGAAAGATTTCTGACCCAAGACCTTATTTGTCCTAGGAACATTTAGGCGAGTAATGTCATTTGCAGAACGAAGAGCTCTTCGAGGAACATATGGTGACAGTAAATTGCATAAATATCCAGGTGCAGTATTGTTCATGCTTTTGAAGACAAAAAGACAGAGTTTGAATTGAATCCTTTCCCGTATGGGCAGCCAGTGGAGTTCTTTAAGCGTGGGAGTAATATGGTCACGCATGGATATGGAACATATCAACCGAGCGGCATTGTTCTGCAATCTTTGAACTCTGTTCAATTCATGTTCCGTAGCACCAAAGAGAAGAAGATTACCATAGTCAAGACGAGAGATAACTAAAGCTCTAACGACATGATGAAGAGTGTCTTTATCGAGGTATCGCTTTATTCTACGGATGTTTCTTAACTGGTAATGTGTAGATTGACAGAGGCTAGATATTTGTTTGGTCATGGTCATATTTGCATCAAATTTTACACCCAGGTTCCGAACAGACAGCGTTGGTTCAATATGTGCATCACCAATTGCCAGGGACACAGGTGGCAAGCTCTGGAGAAAATGGGGTGATCCAAACACAATAAACTCTGTTTTGCTCTCATTTAATTTCAACATGTTAATGGTCATCCAATTTTGGATTTCACAAATACACAGTTGTAGCCTCTTGATTGCGTGTTGCATAGCACCAGGTATTTTGGGGTTAAAGGAACAGTATAACTGCGTGTCGTCTGCATAAAGGTGAAAGTCTAAGCCATGGCGGCGAATGATGTTTCCGAGAGGGAGCGTATAGATTAAAAACTTTAAAGGACCAAGAATGGATCCTTGCGGTAGACCATATTTTAGATCCACAGGATCTGAGTAGCTGTTGCCAATGGACACGCGGCTCTGTCTACCAGAGAGGTATGACTTAAACCATTGTAGGGCAGTACCTGATACACCTAGCTCTGTGTTCATTCTCCTAAGTAAAACAGTATGGTCGATAGTGTCAAAGGCTGCAGACAGATCCAATAAAACAAGAAAAACTATATGCGACTTGTCCATCGCCATGAGTACATCGTCTTTAACCTTTAAAAGCGCCGTTTCTGTACTGTTATGTGTCTTATAAGCAGACTGGTATAGCTCCTCAAGATCGTGCCGAGACATGTGCTGTTTCAGTTGTGTGGCAACAGCTATCCATTCAATAATGCAAAATGAGTAACAGGTAGAAGTGGTTGTAGGCCTTTATGGCCATGTGTTTTGAACTGACCACCCAAAAAGGGTGGCGGCGTTGCATTTTTGGTGACGAATCATCCATCTCTCTCTATTAACTCAACAACTATATGTGGTAGAGCTATGGTTTAGGTGTCATTTGAAAGCTTATTTATCTAGCTACACTGTGTTAATAAATCAGGTATTTCTATAACTGTTTGGCTGAGATATGATTGATTATATTTCGAAAGTAGGGCGGTGGCGGTGGCGGTGGCGTCGTGTACAATCTCTATGGGGAATATAGAAAATGTTCCCAATTCTACGTTCAAATTACAATAACTCCACATCTCTGTATGGTACAAACATGATTTTGCTCTCATTTTATAGATTGTTTTATATTCTATAAGTTTCTGTTTCAACAAACGTGTCAACTATTACGTAACAATTGTAATCACAAATCGATTGCATTGTCATTGGCTTTTTCCCTATTCACTACACAGTGAACTTGCCCTAATTTATCGGTTTTACATACATGACTATAACAACAAAATTATTCAACCGATTATAGCAAAATTATACATTTTTGGAAAGCTCTCAAATAGGGGAATTCAGAAATCTTGCTTAAAATAGGATAGGGTGAATAGCCAAACAAATATATGTGTAAACTCTAATAAATTTAAAATGTAAACGTTTGTGCTCATTTTCTTCCCGATGTAGTATATGTCAACAAGTTACCCTTGACAACCATTATGTTCTGATGGGTAAATTGCATGAGGAACTAGTAATATGCACAGTAAAGTAATGATTGGGATAGGAATAAAAAATATATTGAGCTTTAATCAAAATATGAAGAAGAAGAAAAAAATCGATATTTTTTGAACATTCTTAATCACAACATGTTACCATTAGGTCCTATGCAAATTCCAATCGCATATTTAGATTCCTTGTGAGATTACCGTTCAGAAAATATATACTTTTTATGGGGTAGAGCAAGTAGTTATTGCGATATGCTAATTCGAATCTCAGTTGGTGTAAAATGTAAAAATCTGGACATGCAACGGGAAGGGTGGCGAGTTCAAAACACATGGCCTTATACACAGCTCTTCATATGTTGTTGTTCACTGGTGTAATGCTCCCAGTGGCAGACTCTGTGTGTGTGCATTATGCTATGCCTAATTATATTTGGAGAGGCATCAGGGACAAGCCTTCCATCTTCATTATCTGTCGAATATAAAGATTGGAACAAACATCTTCTTTTTCATATAAGTGATATCCAATCACATGTACGAGCCCATTTTGAGCTGTACAGTGTTTTTGACTTTCATTATTATATAATGTCACTTATTCTTTCATTTTCTTAACTTGAATAAATAAAATCCAGACATGGAGATACATTCATTACAGTTTCACTTTCTGTTTCATATCACATGGGCTCTTCAATTTGTAACTTAAAGGCATATTATGTAATCTTTTTCAGGGGCACCCTATATTCATGATTATTTTTAGAAAGTAAATTTTCTTGCAGATTTACATATCTGTTCATAATTCATGAATATATTCTGAGTTACAGAGCGATACAATTCCTAGTTTTAGAGTGAATTAAGAGTGAAAAATAAGTTGGCGCGCAGACGTGACAGTTTATTTTCGCTCTTTCAACCATGATTTTGATGTAATTAGGAATCAAATCGCTCTGTAACTCAGAATATATACTTGATTTATGATCAGAAATGTAAATCTGCAAGAAAATCTACTTTCTAACAAAAATCAGAACTAGAGGGCGCTCCCTGAAAAAGATTACATAATATGCCTTTAATGGAGGTGTCCAGCAAGCGCAACATTGCCCATTATATGTTAGAAAAATAATTATCAAGCCTAAATCGTGTAGTTATTGAACAAACATCATATTTATCATAAAAATGAAACACTGCCATCTCTCAGCATGCAATTGTTAAAAAGGTGCGGTGATTTAAAGCCCGGTATCATGAAGTCATAGTTATACAATATTCTTGCGCAAATTTGAGCACTAATAACTGACGTCATTGATACCAGGGCTTTAAATCACCGTGGCATGTTGAGATTTTATTCGTTTTTATGATAAGTATGTTTTCTTCAATATAATTTCGTGATTAAGGCTCGATAATTACTTTTCTAAATGGACAATGTTGTGCTTGCTGGACACCTCCGTTAATGGTATACAATCTTTAAAAACCCTTCAACAGGTAATTAATATACTATATACCTTTAAAACTATAGCACCAACTTGAAAATATAAAAATATTGTATTAAATTGCGGAGATCGGTTAACAATTATAAATGCTACGCTGAAAAGAATGAGACTTTTTGTACTTGGGTTCCTATTATCAACTGGTGAGTTGTCGCTTCCAGTTAATCAATTATATGCCTGTTGCTGCACCGAGGCTGCCTGTTCCCAAACCGAATGCAAAAGTGAAAAGAATACTTAGAACTTTTTGTTTTTGACACATGCTTGGTAAAGATTCAGTTAATCTTCACATGCAATTATGTCAAATTAGGGGGGGGGTGGACCCTCAGGTAGTGCCTCCGTAAAACTGCTTCAACTTCTTCATTTAATCTATATAAAAGTATACATTTTTTTGCAGAAAAGGGTTCAATGATTCCAACCATGATCATGAAATGAAATTGACCATTTTGTGATTTTTTACCAAAAATGTGATTTTCATGAATTTGGAGATAAAAAAACCCCATTTTTTGGCACGTTTTGGTCTATAATTCAAAAAGTAAATAAGATATTTAAAAAAAAGAAGATTCCTAGGGAATGTTAATCAGGATTATAACAAAACTAGTATGACAAAAGTTGACAAAATATATTTGAGTTATCTTTGCAGAACCTAAAATGGGTCAAAAAATGTGTTTTTTATAATTTTCTCCAAAATGGTCAATTTCATGATCATGGTTGGATTCATTGAACCCATTTCTGCAAAAAAATGTATAATTTTATATAGATTTAACGAATAATGAAGAAGTTGGGGCAGTTTTACGGAGGCTATGCTGAGGGTCCACACGGCCCTTAAAGAGAAGACATTTCTTTTTCAATTTTATGATTTAATATTTTTAGGTTGGAGCTATACTTTTGGTGGTATGAGCATATTTATTTCCTGATAAAGCGACAAACTCCCCTCCCCCTTGTTCTACGGGCAGACAGAGCTCTCAGGTTCAGGTTCAGTTGGTCTGCCGGTGGGGGTCTAATTCTTTTCAAGAATTTCAGGAAATGTTGGTGAATTTTCAGCAATTTCCGAAATTTTCCAAAACATCACGAAATATCCGATGTCGTTCTAAACTCCATCTTTCAAAAATAACAGAAATCCCACACTTGTTGGCAGTGTCAAACTAAGGAGATGAAATTTGCTTATTAAATGTATATCTCAGATTTTTGGTACCGATTATTGAATTTGAATTAGCCAACAAAGCACCTGGTCCTGGGATTTTTGTGTTAAGTGTATTCAGATGAACAATCAAGTAAGTTGTTGTTTACTTCTTTTAAAAAATAGGCCATAATGTTTTGACTTTCGGGGATACACTTGAAATGTCTGGGAATAAATGTGTCAGTGAACAAATTTCACTGTTTGTCCAGAATTTGAACCTGGGCCCTCTGGATGACTAGACCAGGCTGCGCTCAACCAACTGAGCTAATGAGTCAGAATATTATCTATATGCCTTCTGTTCAATAGTGACAAATAATTCAACATCAATTACATTTATGTTTGTGCTGTTACTTCTATATTTAATTTGAAAAAATTCAGCCATACAAAAATATTCTGCCATTCAATCGCTTAATATACACAGCAATAGAAAACATTTATATACAATCATATGATACATATAAAAGTCTAATTAGTGGCATAACTAGGGTCTTGAATTTGGGGACCAGGGGAGGGGGACAGGCCTGTGATCCGGGGGTGGGGGGGGGGGGCATAACCCACTACTTTTGGTTAATATACATAGAGTTTGTCATTTCATTTGGGGGGGGGGGGGGGGGGCAAGCCTTCCGGCCTTCTAGTTACGCTACTGAGTCTACTACACAATTCTTAATGCTACAAATGTACAGAAAAAACTATGTATGAACATGAAATTGCATCATAACAATATATATAAATTATCAAATTGATCAGACATGCTCAGACACCTTTCAAGCTCTCAACCAAGGAGCTTAGTATACACATACTACATTGTTTGAGGGCAATAGGTCCGCAAGTGAAGGGGTAAATAGCCCCAAGCCTGAACGGTGAAAGGTTATAGGCGCTCGCAGCTCGGCTAGTACCAAGGGAAGATAGTGTGCCCTATTTCAATAAATTTTACACCTCACCTTGACTCTGGGTTGAGGTTGTAGAAAAAAACATATCTCTTGGGGTCTTTTATCCAATGTCTGATTTTTACTTCATCAAAACTTGCACAAATCAAGCTTTTATATTGATGCCTCATAATTGAACTTTAGCCTTGAGAATCAGGAAATATGATGAATAGAAAGCTCAACATTTCTTTATATTTTTCAAGACATTTTACTTCATATCTAGCAACTAGAAAAGCCGACAAGATGTATGTTTTGATGTGATGGATCACATAGATTGTACCTATGGTTGGAAATCCCTGGTGTTCTCTCTTCGTATTCAGAGGTGTAACACATGATCGTTCCAGGATCTTGAAATACCCCGTATTTGATGGCGTTTCACAGACAATTTTGCTAAGTTGACCCCCTTTTTTGCACATAAGCGAGGACATTTTGTCTGAAAATAACCCCCCTTTTTACCATTTCAAGGACACTTTCTAAATAATCCACCTTTTTCGCAAAAACGAGGACGCATCTGGTTAAAAATACTCCTTTTTCTATTCCCAGAACAATTTGATATGACACGATACTTTTTTGAAATCGCGGACTTAGCTTCCAAAATGACCCCTTATTTTTTGAAATCGCGGACAAAAGCTTTAAAAAACACCCCTAATTTTGGGAAATCGCGACATAAATGTCCGCGGATGTGGTACAGAAAATCCCCCTTTTCCGCGATTTTTGAACGACCATGCGTACCCAAAGTCAATGATGACTGAAACAACTGGGTGGAAATCCCAATGAAAAGACATGATAAGTTCATGAATATTCATGAGGTGTTATAATCATTATTCTTAAACAGCTAAGAAAGTTTAAGCAATCTCATTGGTTCTCAGAGAAATCGGCGACATCTAGATGAGACAATAGAACACGGGGAGGTGGGGCTTACGTTTTAACAGCGCGCCCGACCTTCATAATGCGTGGTTTGCTCCATAACGCGCACTTCTGCAGTGCGTCTTTAGCGCTTTTCCTGCGTTTATGCCGGCGCTGCGACGCTTACACATGGTTTACTCATCGCATGTGATTGGATGGAATGTTTGTGGGCTATTCGATCCTAGCAGGGGTAAAAGTTGTCAAATGTGGACAATAAAATGTACTTATTTCTTTGATAAATGTCTAAAGTATGATTGTTTAAGAATGAGAATAAAGGTATTGTTTTTAGACCGTACCCGTGTTATATTGTCTGACATAAATGCGTTCGATAGTATTATTTTTTGCGTAGAACAACTCCGCCTGCGGCGTCGTTGTTCTACTTTACTTAAAATAATACTATCGTCCGCATTTATGTCAGACAATATAACACGGGTACGGTCTAAAAACAATACCTTTATTCTCTAACTCTGGGACAGGGGACTTGAACTAATATACAACATGGGTTACATCAAAATGTGCCCAAGTTCCACTAATTTTTTATATACAAACTGTAACACTACAAAGTATAAAATTACATTTATTTCTCAAAGAAAAGAATAAACGCTTCAGTGAGATAAAATAAGTAATATTATTGGTTACCAAAAGCAATTTAGTTTGGGTTTATATTACATTATGAAATCAACATTATGTGACCTGGCACCACGAAATGAGAGTAAAGTTGCAAAAATAAAAAAATGATTTATTCACATTTTCTGAAAGTAGATGTCCTCAGGTTTAAAATGACACCAAAGTTGGTATAATAGGCCATCCAAAGGGAAATTATGATGAATTGAAGTTAATTCCTGCTGAATTATTGAATTGGAGAAAAAGGCCTTCAAAGTCAGTGAAGCTTATCGTCACTATTGGTGTACAGATGCCAATCACAGGTCTTAATCAAAAGATTGTTTATGCCAAAGACCTCTTATCAAATGGCCTCTCATTGGTTCATTTGGGAGTATACAGGGTTCAAACTACTATTAAAAGCTTTGGAAAGCCCTGATCTTTAAGACTATACCAAATTTGCCATAAGGGATATTATTTTAAACCCTTGGAAATGACGATGTAAACATGGTAATTTCGAGACATATCAAAGCATTTGTCCTCTCTTTGCCTTCATTTCTTGAGATGTAAGAACAAAATGCCCTCTCTATAATGGCTTAAAAACATATTTAGACCCAAAATATTTTCTTAATACTTCGAAATGTGATACATAAATAGTTTATCTTTCCGAAAATGAAAATATCTCACTTTCGACCTCCCCTTGTTAAATCAACTAATTCAGGCCATAACTCAAAATCTGCCCCGAGACTTTACGCTCATTTTGTTGTGCCAGGTCACATATCATTTGTAGTTACTTAAGTTATAAATGTTAGTAAAATTTTAAGTGTATTATTAATAGTTGAGCTGTTTTAAAATAAAACTGAACCAAACTAAACTGAACTGGACTGAATTGAACTGGACTGGGCTAAATTGAACTGGACTGGGCTGAATTGAACTGGACTGGGATGAATTGAACTGAACTTGACTGAATTGAACTGGACAGGGCTGAATTAAACTGGACTGGGATGAATCAGAGGATGATTTAAGGCAGCCCCATAATCCCTTGCAAACTAGTTGTACCCAGGATCTTAACCTACATAACCACTGTAGCTACCAAATGGCTGTGAATTCCATGAAACTAATCATGATATATTATTGTGAAATTGTCCCTGTGACTGCGCACTACAGCGGTATTGCAGTCCACAATAGATGGCATGCGCTTATTCATCGATTGGGATCAACCATGCATCACTCACCAATAACTTCCTTTGTCAAATCATAATGAATGTTGGAGCTTTCTTAAATCACCCTCTGGGGCTGAATTGAACTGGGTCAAATTGAATTGGACTGGGCTGAATTGAACTGGACTGAGCTGAATTGATCTGGACTGGGCTGAATTAAACAGGACTGGACTGAACCATCATTTTGTTTACAGTTTAGTACATTAATATTATAATAAATAATCATACTTTTCATTTATGAATATTCCACACAGAAACATATTACATTAATGCAGATGTTTTACATACAGCTTAAAATGATAAAGCTTAATAGCTCACTGCCCCTAAATTAATAAATGTGACCTATTGCATCTTAAAATGATAAAGCTTAATAGCTCACTGCGCCTACATTAATAAATGTGACCTATTGCATCTTAAAATGATAAAGCTATAGCTAACTGCACCTACATTAATAAATGTGACCTATTGCATCTTAAAATGATAAAGCTACAGCTAACTGCACCTAAATTAATAATTGTGACCTATTGCATCTTAAAATGATAAAGCTATAGCTAACTGCACCTAAATTAATAATTGTGACCTATTGCATCTTAAAATGATAAAGCTATAGCTAACTGCACCTAAATTAATAATTGTGACCTATTGCATCTTAAAATGATAAAGCTATAGCTAACTGCACCTAAATTAATAATTGTGACCTATTGCATCTTAAAATGATAAAGCTATAGCTAACTCGCCGTGCGAGTGCAACAATGTCGTAAGTGACATTTTGGCTAAATTGACTTTTTTATATATATTTTGAAAGAGTAAGTAATTGCGCTCATTTTAAGCTAATTTTGAAGTTCTAAAACAAATTAATTATGTTTTAATTAATAAAAAACAATATCGTAAGTGCACTTTAATTTAATTTAATATTATTCTGAGTGCAACAACAACGTATCTACCACTTACGATGTTCTTGCACTCTGTTTTCTCATATTTTCTCAAGTTTTCTCAGTGCAATAATAACGTATCTGCCACATACGTTGTTGTTGCACTCTGATTTCTCATATTTTCTCATGTTTTCTAAGTGCAATAATAATGTATCTGCCACATACGTTGTTGTTGCACTCACTAGATTTGTTATTGCAGATACGTTATCTAAAAATGTCAATATATTTTCAAATACTTATTTTTATGACACGATGTTCAATTTATATCATCAAAGAAAACAATCTTTATACTTCCATATAATATTTTAACTCAAAAACACAATAAGTATGAAAAACATAAAAATGCTTCTCTTGCAAATACAGCAAAATGCAGATACGATATTGTTGCACTCGCACGACGAACTGCACCTAAATTAATAAATGTGACCTATTGCATTGGCAATCAGTTCAGCCAATGGGCATATTCAGAGTTCCAATCTCTTTCAAACACCTGTAGTAATTGTTGTTGTAATGTGACTCCATCCGAATGTTTCTTGTTTGATTTGCTATGCCAACTAGTAGTGGTTTGATTAACAATAAGGCCCACTCCACCTGTTGAAATGAAGTAATCAGCTATCCAATTGGATGTACCTTTTTGGAAGGAAGAAAAAATATCACAACAAAATCCATTAAGATCGTATATCGTTGCTGTTCTGTCACAACCTCATATCTCGATCCGGCACTTCAGTAACACTTCCTTTTTATAACCTTTTGGGCAGTCTCCTCTAAACATGTTCAAGGGCCAAAAAAAAACCACATATCCAAATATTGTAAGTGCTCTTGCCCTTGAACATGTATAAAGGAACACTTTGTATGCATAACCTTTGGACAAATTTACTTTATACATGGTGAGGGGCTGGAAAACATACAATGTTTTGACAGAACAGTGATGATAAGTCAATTTTATTGCAATATATGTCAATTTTATTGGGCAAAATATTATGCAATGCATACCCTGTGTTATTCGATCATTTGAAAATACCTTTAAACGTTAAAAAAACCTTTTAATGTTTTGTACAACTTGTTAACCTTTTTAATTTGCGGCATTTAGTGATAAAGAATGTGCAACAAAATAGGGGTCTTCAGTGGGAGAATGCCACTAAAAGGGTTGTTCTTTGGGTAACAAATGTTCACAATTTCATATAAGGGTTTGGGTGTCAGTAGGTAATCTCTGAAGAGAAAAAAAAGGTCTTTAGGCGATATTTTCACCCAAAAATGAGATCCGTAGGTAATATTCAGACTTAACAAATGGGTCTTTAAACAGCCTAAATTTGCATTCCCTGAATATGTGGGAGTGCAAACCCCTTGGACAACCTCTAAATGTCTAAAGGTCATTATTTCCTTACCTATATAAGCAGTGTTGTCAGTTACCATATATTTGTCATGGTTAACTCTGGCAAAAGGTATCTTTGCTTGCTCCGATGTGGAAGGAACCTCAAACAGTTTCTGTAAAGTAAAATTCAACATCACAAGATCATTTTCAGCTTTACAATTGTGAATTGTATTCTGTTATCTTTGCTGCATAGCACTTGAAGATTGTCAATGACCTACACATGGTATATTGTTAAAATTCAGTAGGTTCCATAAATCTGGATGGAAATGCTTGGTCTATGCTTGGTACAAAATGGAGGTATTTTAAAATAGTTTGTCTTTATCAAATCAAAGAAACACACTATGCAATTATTCATTTTAAAGGCTGTGACACACACACCCCAAATCCCATTCCTAATAAGTGACACATATCATAGCATCTACATCTGGGGAATACAAACCATTTTTCATATCAAAAGTGTTACTTACATTGCTAAAGATATGGGGATAGGGTGTGCTTGAGAAAAAAAACCAAAAACCTGCACGCCGGGTCATAGAAACACTTTTTCTGCGCAGTTGCCGTATGGTGTAGTAGGGTTAGGGTTATATATGATGAAAATTACCAAATTTGGAATGAAAAAAACAAAAAAACAACTGTATAATGGTTAATACAAAACTGAAACTAAATTTTGTTTTTCTTTCTTCAAGCTGTATCAACATTATTTCACATACCTATTCCACTCAATTCCACTCAATGTAACTATAAGTACCACAACCAATAGACTATGTGTTAATGGGTAATAAAAAACTGAAACTAAATCTTGTGAATGAATAAAAACAATGATGATAAGCTTACTGTATATATATGCAACAACTTTCTTTCATAAAATTAAATTTATTAAAAAAACATCTATAAACCAGGATAAAGTGTAAATTGCTATAATAAAGATTTTATAAAATATATTTTGATATTGACAATTTTATTACAGCCCATAATTAATCATTTAATGCAACATTTCTTTGAACAAGGTTATGCATATGATGTGCATGACTCCTAAATTCAAACTAGCATTCTTATATTTCCTTTGGTCAACCTTTTGCTTTACTTATCAATTTACTGCTCTAAACTTTGAATAAGATTGCTCTTCCCAATCCCTTTTAGTAATCATTAGTTCCTGTTTAACATTGTTTTACTGTTGCACTGAACATTTCTGCCCAAAACAAAAAGTTGACTGCCCCCTACAGGGTGAGTCAGAAAGAATGGGCACCTTTCTCACAAAAGCGTCACAAAAAATATAGGCATGCATATTCAAAACCAATGGTGGAGGAGGCCTACAATTTGGCTTTCATTTAAAAGAAGAATTTTAAGAATCGACTATTTCGTTATCATGTTACACTAATTTTAGTAAAGCACCTAATTTTGAAGCCAATCCATGGAATGGTCTAATTATCAAGCCATTCCATTATAATGAAGTTCGCATCCTAAATCAGCAGATGTGCCTCCTTTTACTTTTCTTTCATGATTTCAAGCTTTTTATTACTCATTATTTCAGTTCTATTTATTTTCAGTAACTATAAGATTTTGTATCCAACATTCATGTGCCTTTTCAGGTTTTACACTAGTTTCATCGATTAGCATCTCTGAATCAGGCAGCCAACAATAATTTGTGTATTGCCATTCTGTGGATTGGCTTAAAAATACCGGGTTCTACCTAAATTGTTGCCACTTTATGACGCAATGTTGGAATTCATTTTTTTTTTTTTTTTAATGAAAGCCAAATACACTGAGCCAAAAAAGAAACTTATAAAAAAAGAAACTTATACAATTTTAACAGATCACCAAATTATATTCTGTGCATGAAAATGTACCAAATTTGGATACAATATTACTGCAATGTATCGCTTCAAATGGCAGTCAATAACCAATTGTTTGCTTCAATGACACAAGAGAAATGTGCACTGCCCCTATGGTGATCTGTTAAAATTTTATAAGTTTCTTTTTTGGCTCAGTGTATGTGGTCTATGTAACACTATATTTGGTTTTGAATATGCAGGCCTATAGTGAAATACGCGTTGATGTCACTGCAAAGAGTAAGATGAACGTAGTTTAGAATAAATAAAGTGAATAGTTTTCCATAATCTAAAGCCCTACAAAAAAAACCTCTGTTTTACAGGCCCGACCTACTGATTTTTTTTAGAAATTGGTGAAAAGAATGTCACATGCAAATGAATACCGACCCAAAAGGTTAGGTGGCTTGTCAAAAGCAGCAACATTTTAATAGATTTTGGGGAATTTTTGCGGTAATATTGAAGGGAAAATAGAAGGAAAAAACCCTGATTGACCGACCCAACCTTAAAGGTCTGTTTACCCATAGAACAGGGTTTTTCTTGTCACCTAACCCACAGAATCACTCACCACTTCAATAGGAGCTTCATTGGTGGAGTTGAGTTCCTTGAGGGATCGGAGAAAACCCAACATATCTTTGGGACTGTGCTTCCAGTAGCCTATCATAAGACGCACATGTACTTTATGGTTGAAAGACATGCTTCTCATCTTATCGTCGATGTAAGGCCAGTACCTGAAGGTAAGATTGAGTATGAGTAATCAGGATAAATGGCTGTTTTCAGATCAAGTTGGAACGTGACAAAGTATAGACATTTTTGTTTATATATGGTGACTATTGATTCTCCCTGCAACACCTACTTTTTTGTTTTGTTTTAACTAACTAAAATTCTCTAATCATCAGCTTCAGAATCGGTCATTGATTGAAATTAATAGATCAAACCAAAAGAAGTCATGAATATCATGAACTGACTTCTCCACATACCATCAAGCGAGGACATACCATTTTGTAATAGGGGACAGATGGCATAAAAAAGAGGGGCAGATCGATAATACATCATCAAACAGCATGGACAGAAATGAGCTTTGACTGCCTAATCAGAACAGCCTAAAATATAGACAACTTTGGGAAACTTTTGATCTCTAAATTCATCACTCATGTCGCCCTAACTGCCAGCAATGGGACATAGATAAATAAACAAATCTATTAGGGCGCTTGCACGAAAAGCAATTAGTTAAAATCCTTCTCTAGAAGAAGACATGCATGCATAGAGTACAATAACAATCACTTCCATCAATATAAATCTAACAGATGATTGGTATAGTATTGATATCCATGATCTCCATGTCTTTTGGAAGATGACCTTCTATTTCCAGGTCAGGAGAGGGCCCTAATTGACACAATGTTAATTGGCTACATACAGATTTATTTCTTTATTGCTCATCCATCCATTTTCATAATGCGAAAGACTAACATGATTCATACTCACTTTCTTGATTCACCTTTTTTGACATATAATGTGGTTGGCAAGTAATCCATAACAGCAATATTAATGAACTTCTGGGCTTTGTCCATGACATCCAGTATAGCATCGATATCATTGGTACGACCATCCGGACAGAAAGGTGGCGGAGAACTCTGCAAAAGGTACATTGTATGTTAGTTTCATCTGCTATACCAAAACTAACATATATCTAATTAATTAGCCCTAACCTTACCAGAGGCCACAAAAGGCCACAGCATATAGCTGCTGTACCAAGTGCCTGTAGGTCTATCTTGTGGCACGATTTGGCGAGCTGTTAATTGGTCACGGAAAAGTTAACTTTTTCGAGCTCACCCGTTAGTGCAATTAGTTGGGCATACGCCTTCCGCGCCGGGTTCGATCCCAAAATTTGACACTTTTTCTCTCCTGATAGTTTAACTTAGGGAGTTAGGGTTAAATACAATTGAATAAAATGTAAAAAATACTGCTGACCCTGGATATCCCTATACTAAACGCTCAAGCGAGTTTCTACGCATTTGCACACCTAGTATGGTCTCATACTAAGTTATGAAAGAAAGTTAGACACTCTGCGCCAGTGCACTGTGCACAACGATGGATGCCTGCTTTGTTGTGTACAGACCTTCGGTGTGTTATGGGCTTATGGCACATGCACAGCAGCTTGGTGGTAATGGCAATTTGCAATATTTTCCCATCAAAATGTCTACAAACTTAATCTTTTAAATATTTAGAACACATTTAACTAAGTGGCATGATAAGTACTTTATTATTATGTTTAGCATTGGTATGTTACAGGATATTATTGTGTACCCAGTATCTTACTCTTCACTCAGTATAATACTTTGGGCACATAATATTTTCCTATACTTTGCTCTGCTTAAAGGTGTATGTTCCGATCACTTTTTGAATTTTTTTTCACATCGAGATATTTTAATATCAGAAGAATCTCCATATTTTTCTCATTATGTCTGTAAAATCTTAGGGGCCAGAAATGTTCCATTTAGAAATTATAGGCTTAAATGTGGTGACTTACTGCCAAAGGTGGTTAACCACCATCCAGTTTGTGTACTTCTCAATGGGCTAATATTTTGTGAACTTGTGTTTCTAAAAATAGAACTGTTGGAGTTATGCAACTCAAACTTTGGAATGGGACAATTTTAAGGATGACCTTTCATGTAAAATAGAAAACATCAAGTTGAAAATCGGGCCAGCAATCGGAACATCTACCTTTAACCTATTACTAATAATCCTTTTGATGTTTTCACAATATAAACATATAAGTGTGACTTGACCCTTGTCCACTAAACACATTCATTTTGTGTAACCTTACAAACTAGGGTATGTTGTTATATTTGGTGACACTGTACATCTTGTCTCTTCTTTTTACTGATACAAAACTTGGTACTACCAATGGCATCACTCTGTTTTTACTCAGTCTCTAGATGAAAAATGAACGCATAAGGAAGTTAATCAATTAAAATGTATGAAGTAGGCTATCATATGCACTTACTGACAGATATGTCCTGGCAGAGGTATCATTATAATACACTTTCATTGGGTTTTCTAGGTTGAACTTTGTATCTAGATCAGAAGGCCATGATGAGGGCACCTGGGCATCTGGCTGACCAAGATACCAGTACACATCAAAAATCTTCTGTAAGTCTTCAGCCATGCAGCTGCAGTTGTAGATGACAGCGCCTAGCTCTTTTACCTATGAGAAACACCAATAAACAAATATTCAAGTATTTGATTTTATGATTTGAGAAAGAATGTATGTTGAAGTCTTTATTTTTAGAGTATCTCTAGAAACCCTGTTCTACGGGCAAACAGACCTCTCTGGTTGGGTCAGTTGGTTGGGCTTTTTCTTTGTTTTTCCTTCTTTTTTCCCTTTAAAAAGAACGTAAAAAATCAAAACAAAATCTCTAAAAATGTTGCCGCAATTTGACATGCCCCAAAAATAAATTTGGGTCGGTATTCATGCATGTGACATCCCCCCCCCCCCCCCCCCATATCTAAAAATGGGTTGGTCAGGCTCATAGAACAAGGTTTCTTTTTTTGTCGCCTAATCAAGCAATCATAATCAAGATCATATATATGACGTGATCAAGCAAAATTAGTAACATGTCAGCGGTTTTGAATTTTGATATTTGTCCATAACTTCGAAGCAGGTGCAAAATGCTACAGTATGGTCCAAACCCCACTAAAATTGAACTGCTAGTTTTTAAGTTACAACGAGTTTACCAACTGAGAAAACAAAGTAAAACATAAGAATTTGTCACTTCTTTTTACCTGTAACTCAAAGTCATTCTCGACATACGACTCATTCCACTTGATCGCGTCACATATAATGCTGCATACAACTGGTGTGATGAGAGACATAATCAAGCACAATTTCAAGACTCTTGTAAATAACACAACTTACAAGTATTAATTTTCAATAAAATAATTCATGAAATATACTTGTCAATTCAATGGACTAGAGAGTTAGTTCACTAACTGACAAGAAATCCTGAAAAATAGATTAAATCCTGATCTGCTTTAACCTCATTTCACTTCTTACGTCACAAGTGACGTAATTTACTACGATGGGCCTCGCTTTCGTTATGATTAGTGACGTCACATCGAGTATGTCTCCCTCTTTAGCCTGAAAACGCCAATTATGAATAAGGTCTATAGGACAACTATAAAAACACCTGAAAATAGGAAAAATCAAATATCTGGTTTCACCACATCCCGGGGGCCAGTCAGGTTGTAATGTTGTAAACTGCTCACAAAAAGTATCGAAACACTTAGAAATGATCCAATACATAACGGCTCGAAAGGGTATGCATTAATCAGAGCTAAAACCAAGTGCATAATTTTGTTCTGCGTATTTTGACACCTCGATCGTTGAGATACGATGTTGCGGAGCGGAGTTATTGTCCTTTCAATGATCGTGGGTCCAGTTTTAAAAGTGGCACTCATCCCTATGAAAAGCACGAATCTGATCATTCTAAACAGTAATGCAAACCTCTTTCTTGGTTATTTGCTTCGATTAATGCATACCCTTTCGAGCCGTTATATATTGGATCATTTCTAAGTGTTTCGATACTTTTTGCGAGCAGTTTATATTCAATTACATGAACAAAAACGTGGAATAAGGGTGCTTTTTTTACTTTAACGCGGCCCCGTGCTAAGGGTATCAAAATCGCCAATTTGAGAGAATAACTGTATTTTTTAAACCTGAATCCACGCTAAGGGTTGCTTGGACCGATAGTCATGTGTCATCTTTGTAATAAAACAAATTTACTAACAAAACTGAATCCCACAATTACCTAATACGTTTTTCCAGTCTAAACTCTGTCCTGAAGACCTATACATGTATCCTTTGCTATGAGTATGATTCGTTGAGCTATAATCGTTGTTAGGGCACACTGTAACTAGTCAATAAAAAAATCATTTTGTACAGGCAAAGGTTTGTCCAATCAACTTGCAGTAAAATGACACACCCCTACTGACTGCTTTGTCTAAATGTTCATGACCTCAATTGACCCCAATTTTCAACCAATTATTGTGAGCTAACTGGTCGTACGATTTTAAAACTGAGTCAGTCAAAATTGAGTTTAATAACTCCTCTTTATGATTATGCTACTCATATAGGTCGACTTTTTTAGATTCAGTCGACTTTAAGCTCAAAATTGTGTGTTTTAAATGTTGAAAATAAACCCTCACTATACTCCCCACCATGGCAGTTAGTATTGATCCACTCAAGTGTCTATTCACAACCCAATTAGCACCTATTGATGGAGGGATTAAGAGCATGGTCGTAAAATTTATTTGACTTCACCGCTGCTGTGAGGTCAAGATTGGTTGACCTTCTGTTCACTATTTTTAAAATTATAACAACACTTATTTTAATATTTTAATAATTGTTATGACTCTATATTGTTTATTCTTGTGAATTAAATATGCCCATAAATAATCATTTTTTACTTTATACTTGTACAAGTTATGAACATTTTGTTGCTGTATTTAAATTGTAAAGTAATGAATATTGGTGTATGAGCCTAGTAGATTTTTTTACTGATAGTATACTGACTAGTTATAGTGTGTAGGGTCACTTTGTCCTTCTTTGAGAATCTGCGTTAAGGGTAGTTTTTAAAAATGGATTCATATGGATGATTACAACTTTTATATATATGAGTGCCGACCCCCCCCCCCCTCCCCCCTGTCACAACCTATATTATAGTTCTAACTCCCTACATTGCCTACAAGCTCTACCTGTGTGAGTGATCTCCAATCAAAGTTGGCACTACCAATATAGATGTGTTTCTTGTCCACAATCCACATCTTGGTGTGTAAGACGCCATTGCCAATTAGTCGGTTAAAGTCCAGCCATCTGACGTCTGCCGCTCCTTTTGCTGCCAAATCCCAGGTGTCATCTGTCTGTGGATTGGCTCCTTTGTTGGCAGCGATGCGTACATTGATGCCGCGTTCTGTTCCTGCTTCAAGGAAACCATCATATATTTCTTGACCCTGTAGTAATAGGCAAAAATATTATTCAGGTCATTTAGTGATGTTATAGAGAGCGTGTTATTCCTATTAGGTTTTGCTATTCATATGTGCTATTGGTTTAATTGCTGGATGTGGTTTTCCTTGTGTGGCTAAGGCAAACAAAGTGATTGAAAGAATCTGGCATATAGCATTATAGGATAGGGAAAATGGAGAAATATAAGTTTTCCTCAAATGTGTCACATTTTTGGGTAATAACCAAGAGGAACAACAAATTTGCTTGAGTAAATTGTTCATGCAATTTAAACCAAAATTGTGAATGAAATAGGGGTGCATATTTTATTAACATTTATGCAAATATGTCACCAAGCAGTGCAGAACTCTGCAATGGCATAATTGTGATGGAGATTAATTATTTCAATTTTGTATTTTTGTGGACGAGTATTCATTTCCTTCCAACGCTGTCCTATAGATGGTGTGACCGGTGACGTAGTGCCCGGCAGTTTGTGTGCGCACCTACAGGGAATGTGCTTTAATTCACACTTAATTGATCATTACTTACCATGCTTACGGTGTAATAGTGCAGTAGTCACGGTCTGCATCCCTAAGCACAATGAGAGACCAGGTACTAAATCTGGTTGCCCGGCAGTATGTGTACGCACCATAAGGGCATGTGCTTTTAAAATTGGCGCTCAGTGATGTGTGTTTTGCTTTCATATAGTATGATGTATGCAGTAGTCATGGACTAGTACCTCTAGCATGTCTTTAGACCAGGCGCTAATCAATTTGTAAACACTACTGATGTAAACAACGGTCACCTCATCTATAAGCTATTAAGCTTACCTGCTTGGATGATGGAAACACCTGTCCCGTATCATTCCCTTGTAATGTCCAGTAGAATGATCCAATGTCGATGGTCTCCTCTGCTATGTTCAATAGGTTTTGCCAGGAATCAAAGTGTGACGGACATTTGATTGAACCTTTTTTGAAGGTAACATTCTCTGGAATGCTCTCGGTCAGCACAATTCTGTAAGAAAGGCATAAAATAAAGGGGTTTAACTATGAAACTATCTTCAACTACCTGCGAGAGAGAGAGTACTCCATTAGTGCTAGGCTCATTCAATAAACTTATCATTCAATTCTAAAATATCTTTAATGAAAAAATCACCATCAGAAAATATTTATCTATTGTAAATCATAAGGGGACAAAAAAAAAACACCTCGATTTCCCAACCGACCCATTTTTCCCAACCGACCCATTTTTTTTTGAACTGGGTGAAAAAGAATTTTTATATGGAAATGAATACATTTGTACCTACCCAAAAAAATGTCAAAATGTTTCCAGATCTTTTGGATTTGTAAAGGTCATTTTGAAGGGGAAAGAAGAAGAAGAAGAAGAAGAAGAAGAAGAAAAGCCAGAACAACCAACCCATCCTAAGAGGTCAGTTTGCCAATAAAAAGGCAGTTTTCTTTGGTCGCCTAATCAACAATCTTGCTTTTTTATTCTAAATTGGATCAAATTAAAGGGACATTCAATGATGTCTTGGAGGCTGTGCTCTCAATTTTAATACAAACTGAGATTTATGCATTTTACAATTGTATAAGTTACATGTATGAACTTGCACTTGTAAGGATTAAGAAAAATCAGCCCTCTCTGTACAACAAAACATCATTTAAAATATTCTGATCTACAGCTTGATCAGAATTTCTAACTAGTATAGTACTTTGGGAGCATAAAGGTTTTCTGGTCCCAGTCCGAGGCTGACACAGTGTCAGGGAGTTATATATCATGTTCTTTTTATGTTGGTAAAATTTAAACCTGCCAACTTTGGGTGGTTGATCAATGATCGACCTTGAACTTGATTTAGGGTAGTAGAAGGTCACTTGTGTTTCAATGTGTTGCAAAACAATATATGCTCCTTAGCTATAAAGCTCTTAAACAGTCACAATATCAATATGCTAAGCATAAAGTCTGCTTTTTTTATTTCATGAGTGGCAACAGCAAACTACCATTATTAATGTTCATCTTGAATGCTGAATATAAATTATATAAAAAACAAAATTCTTCAACACTACTTTGTATCCCTCTAATATCCTGCTTTTACATGCATAAACCAATGACAGTATTCATTTAGGTTCTGTATAAATATAACCTACCAAAAAAAAGCAATATGCTTGTCCTTCTCCACCCCCCCCCCCCCCCCCCCCCCCCCCCCCCCCGAACTTGAACCATACCTGCAAGAATCTTGACACTGGGCATATGACATTTGTGGCAAATATAAGGCCCCAGACAGAAGAGCAATCAGACAACACTGAAACCATTGTAGTAACGCATCCATCTTCTCTTGATTACACCACACCTGCCAGTCTGGAATAAAATATCAAAGTATTAGTAGTAGAGTCATTATCTTGGATTCCGTGACCATTTTCTTCCTACCTTAGTTTATTAGTGAATTTGTCAACTAGAACCATTTTAAAAGAAAATGAGCTCCCATGCATTTCTCAAAAGTGACGGGAACATTCTTTTATAGCGCAAATTCCAAAATGGCTGCCATACAGGGGCCCAAAAATTCAAATGGCTTTAATTAAGCTAAAAATCACACCAAATTGTTCGGCTGAGCGGCCATTTTGGAATTTGTGCTTGTGCTATGAAAGAACGTTCCCATCACTTTTGAGAAATGCATGGGAGCTCTTTTTCTTTTAAAATGGTTCTAGTTGACAAATTCACTAAGAAACTAAGGTAGGAAGAAAATGGTCACAGAATCCAAGATAATGACTCTATAGTATGGTAATGCATAGCAGCGATTTCATGACCCCCTCTAAAATTTGCTATGTCTCCCATAAACAGGGTTCCATTTTTAGGGTTCTTTTAAAACATCAAAATATTTCTATAACAATTGTGTGGATTAAGGGGGGTGTGGACTCTCAGGCACAGCCTCCGTAAAACTGCCGCAACTTCTTCAATATTCATTTAATCTTTATAAACGTATACAGTTTTTTGCAGAAAAGGGTTCAATGAATCCAACCATGATAATGAAATTGACCATTTTGGAAAAAATTATAAAAAACACGTTTTTTTGACCCATTTTAGGTTCTGCAAAGATAACTCAAAATATATTTTGTCAAATTTTGTCATACTAGTTTTATGATAATCCTGATAACATTCCCCAGGGTGCTTTTTTGTTGTTGTTGAAAATCTTATTATTTTTTGAGTTATAGATCTAAAGATCTTTTTTTGCACTTTTTGGTCTATATTCTCAAAAAATAAATAATCTTGTAAATATGAACAAGTAACTCAACTTAAATTGTTTCTTCTTTCCTTGGATGGCAGATGAATTTAAATGTTATAAATCAATGGCCTAAGATTATGTATACAAGTTTATTGTGAAAAAATATCCACCTAAATGGTGAGGTTGGTAACTTGGATTTGCCATACATGTACGTTGAATTTTGATATGTTGGGAAAAGACAAACTTTATTACACAGAGTAAATAAATCACCACCTAACATGCATTTGCTTTCTATTTTGTAGTATATGATATCATTTTTCACAAAAACTTCATGCAAAGTATGAATAAAAAGTGATTTTGAAGTTATTCTTGTGGTGAACATTTCCGTCCGTCCGTGACGCCCAAAATTGTCCGTCCGTGACACAAATTGTCAGCCCTCTCTTGTAAAAAAGGTCAGCTTTCACCGGCTGTATATCAGGTAATCAATTCATCTTAAATACTGTTTAGCCTGAAAAGAATTGTGGAGTAACTAATGTCTTAGATAGAAACAGAAAAAGAGTACATAAAAGTAAAGAACCCTATTTCTATCTTGTCCGTCTGTGACGCAAATGTTTTGTTCATTCTATTTTTAGTAACAAACACACCTACTAAATTTTTATCAATTTCAATAGAGTTGATGATACTCTTCAACATAAAACATAAAACATTTTTGTAAATGTTAGTAGTTACTTTTTATAGGCAGTTTTTCTCAAATGTTTTCAAAAATGTCCGTCCGTGACAAACCGATCACCCTCATAATTGTCCTCCCTCCCTTTAACTCTTAAAAAAAAAAAAAAAACACGTCAGACCTTACCTGTGAGGTTTGTTTGCCCATATAGATCAGGGTGTGGTTTTTTTTTCGGGTCAAAAATCTGTTGGACAATTCACCAAAAAACGACCAACAGAACCTACTTGACAGGTCCGTCCGCCCGTAAAACAGGGTTGTTGTTTTTCGTCGCCTAAGGGTCACTTTTTTGTTTTTTGAGAATCAGAATCGAGTGGATTCACACCAATGATTGCAACTTTTATAAATTAATTAGTTGGTCTATCCTATGTTATGAAAAAAAGCCATGTTTGGTTGCAACAACGAACTACATGTATAATGTCAATGTGTAGTACTACATGTAAAGTCGTCGTCAGAATACTTCAGCACTTTTTAGAACATTTCTTGCCACAAAAATATGAAAAAACAAACTATGCCACTGGTGTGTGGCATTTTTCAACCGCGTCGCATGCTGACTTAAAAGGTGCGAGAAAGGCCTATTTTCTGCTGTGGTCTTATATTCGTGGTACCGTTTGACAGTGATAATAATATAATGACATTACTATGATCATGAAATGAGAATAATAAATAATACTAATGATTATCTACAATTATTAGAAAGTTGTATGCTGTATCATTATCCAAAAGTATACACCAGATCGCACCAAATGGGTTTACATTTTTTTAATTTTAAATCCAATTGTGAAGGGGGCACATTAAAGCTGGGAATTTGGGGCGGGCAAATGGGTACCCTGTATCATTATCCAAAAGTATACACCAGATCGCACCAAATGGGTTTACATTTGTTGTTTTTTAAATCCAATTGTGAAGGGGGCACATTAAAGCTGGGAATTTGGGGCGGGCAAATGGGTCTGATAGCGATATTTGGATACCAGAATTAAAAATCAAAATAAATATGTATTCTTTTTTTTAACTATTTTTAAAATAAATTTGAAGTCCAAAACAGGGACCTTAGATGACCCATATTTGAACCTAAATAACCCACACCATAGGAATAGTAACTAATAATCAAAGATCCTATACTAAAATATTTTTATTTATTCTGATCGAAAGTATGATTAACACAATTTTGTACTCCAATTTTTTTGGTAATTTTAAAATAAAAAAAAATTTAAAAAAGGAGAAGAAAAATTGAGGTGTGTGGGGGGGGGGGGGGGGGTGTTGGGTACCCAGGTACCTACCCGAAAAATGGGTACCCAGCCTCAGGGCACATCCCTCCTCATACTCCCCCTGTCTGAACTTTTCAACAATCTATAATTAAAATCAAGGAAAATATCAGTATTAAGCTCAACTTCTTTCTTGCATTGATAAAAACCAAAATATTGATTGGAAAAGAAGAGGTGGCTTTTCAATAAAATATTGATCAAAAGTATACACCAGATCGCACCAAATGGGGTCAACAATTGACTTTAATACAGTGGTCTTACATATTTAGGGTCCTTATTTTCTTTTATCTATGACATTTTTTATTAGCCCCGATATATTCCTCAATCTGTTCCCGTCGCAATTCATCCTGGCATAGGCCCTGTTCTGACGATTTTTCAATAGGCGCCTCTTCGTCCCGTTCTTCGTGTTGTGTAAAAAATGACGGGAATTCGGAGAATCCACATAGACTTTTAGCAAGTCTTGCCATTTATAGTATTCAATGGCAACAAAAAGGGGTATCGTGCGTATGTTTAAAGTAGAATACGGCTTGCTCCCGGGCTTGCTAAAGACTACTAAAGCTTAGGATTCAAAATACAAATTACATGCTTAGAGTAGGTACATTAGGGTATCAAAGTATTTGGATTACTTGTTTAGGGTATGAAAATACTGAAATTACTTGCTTAGGGTATGCAAAACACTGTCCTTACTTGTTTAGGGGGTATTTTTTCACATTTATGCAATTACTTATTTAGGGTACTTTTTGAAAGTCCTTGGACGCCCATGATACCCCCCTTGTAGTGACCACTAAAAAGAATCCTCGATCCGCGCCTGACTAATAGTAAGTTAGTAGGCCTATTTGTAAATTAGCATTCTTCCTGTTAAACTAAGGGACCGTTCATAAATACTTTGGTGGGCGGGACTGGATAATTTCATTTTTGGTATATCGAAACATTTTTGACCCCCCCTCCCGCCATGCCACAAACTTTTTTGACCCCCCTGTATTACTGCCTGCACCTGAAACTTTTTTGTCCCCCCCCCCCCCCCCCCCCCCACCGGTTAATGTTATCAAGTTCAGAGAACATCTATATGTTATCTTTTATGGGATTTTTTACCATGTATCATATTCTATTTTGATGGACGCATCACATCTACAATTATAGAAAAAATGTGCTCGAACACTGACCCTAATTGCCATGCTTATTGGACCATAACAGGCACGCTATTTGAGTCACGTGAAAATCAAAACTTGTTTCTGGTAGCCTTAAGTATCCCTTTACTCATATCCCTCCCCCTTCCCCACCGATCAATGGTGCGAGGCCCTGTGCTGATAGTGGGCAAATTGTGGGATTCAACATTGATCAGCAGGGCGGAAGGGGGAATACTTTACTTTACACCAACAAAGTGTTCGAACACTATTTTCTAACATTGTAGGAGGGCAGGTTGTAGAATAGAATGAATCAGAACTCCCACTGCAGGTATCTTTGGTTAAGTGCCACATGTGGTTTTTAACCCTTTGAACCCTGAATTTATGATGGGGGTCGGCACCCCCACCCTGAGTTATTTTGATGAATTAAGGATTTGTTACCCCGGGTCTTACTCTTACACCCTCTGATTCACCTTGGATTCACCGTCTTCAATAATGACATACTGCCCTCTATTATTGTAAATACATTATTCGTAATAAAACATTGTTTTTATCCGTTCTTTATTCTTTTTTATCGCCAAATTGGCTATTCATTAACCGTAATACAATGCATGCCTGTCTCCCATTTCGTGCTATTTTTGACAGTTTTCTCCAGCCAAATTACATCAAAACAAAACGTAAATCTGGAGAAACAAGGTATTACACATCGGGTACACATCACATGATTTGAAAGTCATATGACTACTCAAAGTCACATGATCAATGTGTCACCTGTTTTAAGGCCGCTATAGCGGTAGCGGCCTTTCTGGTTATAGCGTTTTCTCCGTGCGGCCGCTTGAAACCAATTAGGATGCTCCCTCCAATTATAATATCCTGGCTTTGAATACAATGTACTCGCAATTGTTGTTTGCTAAATGATATGAATTTCTCCTAAATTTCTTTTTCACTGGTCTAATACATGAACATAGGTGATAGGTCCGTGGACATCTTCGTGCGCGCCAACAAATTAATTTTTGACCCCCCCCCCCTCTGTTGGGGTTTTCAAAAACTGTTTTGACCCCCCCCCCCCCCCCCCCCCCCCCCCCCTCTTTACAGAGTATGAAATCTTTTTGGGCCCCCATATAATTATCCGGCCCCGCCCCCTACCAAAGTATATGAACACTCCCTAATTTTAGCCTAGAATTATATCATGATATTATCATATTGCTATGCTAGCATAGCAATCCTGTGTTGTTGGGCTTTTTTGGGGGATATGCCTAGTACAGGAAACCCATACGTTGGTGTTTTTTTCTGTTTTTTTTCTTCCCTACCATGGGGACAGATAGTGAAAATCGTCGATATAACCTAATTTATGTATCATATCAAAGGTTATGGGTTGTAGTTTCATGATATAATTTGGAATTTGATCTAACATTCTCACATTCTCGGTTTGGCTGATTTTGAGGTTGTCGCGGACGTACAGGGCATTTTTTAGTAGAAATCGCACCATGGAAGTGCAATTATTTCCATGAATGAACTAAGGCAAGTATTACAAATTGATACAATCAATACAACAATGAACATGTGTTATGTATCATATAAAAAAGTTACTTAAAATGACCAAAATATTTAAGAATTATGCTTTTTGGATTAAATTTGGTACCTTCTGTTGCGGACGTACACTTCCCAAAAGCTGCTACTTTTAACCACTCTGTTCAATACTTTGGTAATGTTGGAAACCAATGAAGTAAGTATTTTTCTAAAGCTGATGATTCATACATAATGTTTAAAACTTATTTTGTTCTGTATCTGTTTACATGTTTAATACATGGTCTTTTGTTAGTGTCGCGGACGTACATCTGTGTTGGACGTACATCTGTGTTCACAGATGTACGTCCGCAACACTAATATGTACGTCCGCGACGGATAAACATCAGTCAATTTTAACTTAAAGATAAAGGTTCTGATAATTTTCTCTGTTTGTTTTCTTTAGGTTTGTCCCTCTTACAAACAAAACAATATTAGTTTTCATTACAGACCTGAACACTTCAGAGAACTTTTGATAGGAATACAGGTGTACTGAAAAAATCACTTTCTCTGCGTACGTCCGCGACGGAGGGTTTTCACGCCATATCTCATTAACCGAAAATAGAACAGCAAAGGAATTTTCAGGTTTTATACTCCTACTAGAGATACTTGAAACCCAGGTGTTAATAATCAAGCAACTGGTATAGTTTAGATTTTGCAAGCCCTCAAAGTGTCTGAAATGTACGTCCGTAACTACGGAACTGCCCAACTGATGACAAATATCACTATTTTAAGTATGATTTGTTGTACTAGGATATGCCTACATTGATTTGACTGAATAACCCATATACTTTGACTATTAATGACAGTATTTACAGTCAATTCATGTAGTATACAGTTACAATTCCGTTACAGGATTGCCGCTAATTTACATAACTTACAGTATAAGCTTAGGCCTATTTAATATTTTACTTTTTTTAGGCGACTTACTTTTTTTGTCGTCTGCTGCTCACTGCTCTGTAGAGTTTCAGTTCCTATGAATGGCAGGGTTTGAAATGCGAATGACCAGTAGAAAACCGTATCAGATCTTTCTTTTATATGGTTTCGAAACTAAATCATCATGTGATTAACATTTGACGAGTCCTTGCGAGATAAGAGTTGACGGTCACACACGATTTCCTGACTTACTTTCCATTGTTGCATTATTTCATTGTTTTCTTTTTCTCCGATTCTCGGTATGTAGAGCTCGTCACCCTGTAATGGGTAACCACCAAAAGGGGGCACTACACTAAATCCTTCCGCGTTTGGTGTAGGGTTCGGAGAAATAGTACCTATATCAATTTGATCATCGTCCCAGGGGAAGCAAATAGAAGTAAATCTTGCTTATTTTTTATGAAAAAGATAGAATAGAACCTCAGCATTGCTAATGTGGTCAAAAATCGTCGGAATCGATACGCACGGGAGCCTAGGCTGCGGAAGGATATCGTTGCCGGAACCGGTGAGGAAGCGAAAATATCGGTTTAAAATGGTGAGGGCGCTGTTTAGGTGCCCGTAGCGAAAAATTTCATCTAGATGGGTCAAGAAAAATCAAGTTTAAAATAAAATTCAACACATATCTAATACATTCATGCGAAATAAAAACTTCCATCATTGTTACGTGGGGTAAAAATACGGTCTTGAAAAAGGGCCGAAACGCGTGTATTTCAATGGGAGACGTATTTAGTGGTGTGCCCCCAAAACTGAATTGGGCAAATCGATGTTAAGGGCAGTGTCAACCCGGCACTTGTTTCACAAATTGAATTTCATATTTCTCTATTATTCAATACTTTTATATGTATTCTATCATTACCATCATAAGTTACTAATCGAAAGCTATTATTTCCCATTCTTATGGGTGATTTTAAATTGTTGTTTTGGTAAGTTTGAGTCAGGAAAAGGCGCATAGTTATTTGGCGGTAATTTAAGCGTAGTTCCGCGCTTTTCAAATGCTGCGACAGCTGTTCGATCATTGCGTCGCGCGCTGAAACTTCCCGCGCGTAATACTAGACGCGCCGCTTAATATCCGCGACGTAGACGCGAAACAAAAGAGCGCAAAACAATGTCTAAAATGTAAACAAAGGCTAATCTTACGATCATTTAAATTTCAGTTTTCTTCCAATTTCTTCACATTGTGACAATATAAATTGAATCTGATAGTTTATTATGATTGTTCATAATAGTATACTCGCTTTGTAGGTCACACGCCCGTGTGTTCCGTGAACATTTAGCTTTAAATGGTGGAAAATGTCAATATTTTTACTAAATCGATGTTTTCTAGAAGTTCAAATTTGATGGAATTTTACGAATTTTCAGACAACATAACTAAAAATATATCAAACTATCAGGTAAGCTTTTACTACCATTGTGTAGAGGACTTTCAGCGCTAGGAGGCAATTTTTTATTTTTTCGATTATGGATTTTAAACTCGAGATATGCATCCATTTCTAGCGAAATGTACGCAAAAAAACCACGACTTTTACACTTTTCCGATGTTTTTAGCAATATTTCCAAAACCAAGCTTTATTTTGGAAAAAGGAAAAATTGCCTCCTAGACAAAATTGTTTTGTTTACAAAAACGTATATTAGAACAAATTACCATTTTTCATTTTATAGTTATGCTGTCTGAAAAATTTGGGGTAATATGGCTTTTTGGTTCATTTCTCAAAATTTAGTTTATTTGGTATCACCATCGGCTTCCTTAGCAAATTTCCTTTCTAAAAATGTATACTTTTATGTACTTTTATTCAACATTCTCAAACTTAGAAGCAAAAGTTGATCATCAAAATAATAGGGTTGACACTTCCCTTAATTGCTATCTACTGAAGATAGTAATGTCAATTTGCTGCATTTAATACTACGAGTATTAATAATACTTAGCGTAACAACCGGCGGAATTATTGATTTGAGTAGGGGAAGGTGGGGTAATGGCGGACGCGGGGTAATCGCGGACAGGGCTGTATCTAAAGGCAGGTGAAAGAAGGTGGTATTTTGATGGTGACATGTCTATAGTCCGACGGTTCTTTAGTCCGAAGGTTCTATAGTCCGAAGGGTTCTATAATCCGAAAAAAATACGATTCTATAGTCCGAAGGTTCTATAGTCCGAAAAATTATTTAGGTTCTATAATTCGAAAGGTTCTATAATACGAAAATGAAAAGGGTTCTCTAATCCGAACATGAAAAACGATTCTTTAGTCCGAATACTATGAACGTGTTCTATAATCCGATTTTTGAATAAGGTTCTTTAATCCGAACATTAAAACAGGTTCTCTAGTCCGAACTTAAATTAAGGTTCTTTAATCCGATTCATAAAAAAGGGTTCTCTAGTCCGAATCTTAAAAGAGGTTCTACAGTCCGAATCATATAGCGTGTTCTATAGTCCGAATGGGTCAAAAGGTTCTCTAATCCGAAAAATTAGTTTTTTCAGGTTCTACAGGTTCTATTGTTAATTTAAAATATGATATGTTGCGAAACTGACGTTGATTAAAAAGCTTCTTTATAAAAGAGGCAATGGGC